>LRSR01011364.1:0-15559 GCA_001579985.1 Hypsibius dujardini
CCGTACACGGTCGGACTGTTGATGTCGAAATTAAAGTCTCCAAAGGCAGCCCGCATAGCGGCGACATTCTCGTCGTGCTGGTAAAAATATCCGACAACAATTTAGAATATTTTTCCTGTTGTTTTTATATTAAATTTTATTATTTATTTTACATTTTTTTATTTATATATAAATAGCTTTAGTTTTAATTTTGGATTTGTAATATATTTAAATGGTTTTAGTTTTGAATTTATATTTATACCCCGGAGTAAATGGCCATAGTTGTCCGGCTTTTGTCTTGGCCGTTTTCCGTCAGCGATTTGTTCATTCGGTGAAATGCATCTCGAAGCAGATTTCCAGTGCGAAATTTGGTTGTTGTGAAATCTCCGTTGCCACCGGCCATAATGTGCATTCGGATGTCCGCAATGAATTCGAATTTCGCTGCCAAGGTGCTGTTCATCCACTCGTCCATTGCCGCCGGCCACGGACGTCCTCCCTTTTCCGGCGACTGCCGACGGATGTAGTAGATGGCGTCGTGGATGACTTCACACGCTTCGAAGAACTTCTCCGAGATGTCGCGCTTTTCGCCCGCTCTTTCGGAGTACTTGAGGACATGCGGTCGAACGAATTCGATGAAAAGCTGCAGTGATAAACGAACTTATATTTAGTGACCTCGGTAGAGCCAGGAAGGCACAAGTAAAATTTCAATGTAGCCTGAAATTTAAAGTCTGAAAAAAAGTGAGTTTGGGATAATGTCTTTAATTTTGTTTATTCGTTCCATAATTACAATACCTGTTCTCTCGCTCGCAGTTCCCGCGCGATCGGCAGTTCGTTAATGCCTTTGCGAATTTTGTCATACTCGGGGCAAGCATCGGCCTGAACGCGGATGATACTGTCGCTGTCGAAGAGGACGTTATGAACGGGAAACGGCGCCCACAGTCCTCCGAGGGTGTTGTTCCATGTACGGTTCGTACCTTGAGGCGGGAGTAAGCCCGCAAGAAGGGCCTGCGCGCTGTTCATGGTGCGGTCCACTTCGGATGACATGGCCATGATGCGCTTACTCGGCATGATCTCACCGTCGTCGATTCGCGGGTAGCGATTGCGAAGAAACTGACCCTGATGAAACAGCTGAAGTACTCCCAGTTCCGTCAGCTGGCCTTTACGTTCGATTTCGGCGCGGGAACTGGACGACCGATCGACTTTGAGAGAGTATCGATCGCCGTGGCGATGGACCTAATGGATGGCAGAAATCCGCCTGATCTGGGTGGAACAAACTACATGGGCAGCAGGAACACAGGAGGGAACACAGGAGGAACAGGAGGGAACACAAGAGGGAACATAGGAGGGAACACAGGAGGGAACATAGGAGGGAACACAGGAGGGAACATAGGAGGAAACACAGGAGGGAACACAGGAGGGAAAAGGAGGGAACACAGGAGGGAACACAGGAGTACAGGAGGGAACACAGGAGGACGCATTATAATATTTCTATTGTTACTACTCATTCTCCCTCAAGTTTATGAAAAGCAGCCTTAAATGTATTTTCGTGAGTTTTAAATAACTTAATTTGAAATCGAACAGCGTCACTAATCCTCTTCCAGCAAGCAGGGGACGGAGAAAACGAATTGCATACTTACGACCACAACCATTTGCACAGTACTGGTGTCAGAGATGTTGGACAACGTGGAGCTCTCGGCAGCTTCAACCCGTTCCATCCCGAAGAACAAAGCCGAAACAGCGACGAATTTCACAACTACCCGCCACTCCATTTCGATAGTTGGTTGGTTGATTAGATCGCGCTATAAGTTGAAGCGCGGAAACAAGACTCGAAAGAAAGAAGACAGATAAAGGACAGAGTCATCGCTGCCTTAATCGACCAACGTTGCAGTAATACCACTCGCGATTTTGCTTGTTTCCGGTAACGGTATGCAGAAGCCGTGAAACTCTTAGCCGTTATTATCAGTCAGACAGACGTCCTCGACCCGGGTGCAGGAAAGTCAAACAATAGACGATAACTCGGTGACTCATTTTCGACGTAGACATACCATATGCTCGCGATCGCAAGGGACAGCTAAGCCCCGCCTTCCTCGGTATAGCCCTGCCCTCGATTGAACGTTCAATCTGATTCACTCTTCTCTGATTGGCTCATTTCGTACAGCTTACTAGTTGTGCTCGATTGATTGATTGTACCGTCGCGCGTTTCCGTTTATTTCTCCCTACAGTGGTAATTTGGTGAACGGCTCTGAATAGGCACGGCCCGGGTGGGTTAAAATTTACGGGTAGGGCAGAAAAGTGTCCCTTGAGATCGCGAGCATACGGCACAGTGGAGGTTGATGGATGTTGTGCAGGCACTCTACCGTGGTAAACTGTAGGCGTGTCTGAATTTTCGGTTTCCGGATTAAAAAAAAATCAGTTCGCGTAGCGTGAATAAGCAGAATACGCGCCATGAAATAAAGTCCTTTTCCAAAGAGACGACACGAAAACACAACGTGCAACTGATCGTGAGATCGTGTGTGAGTCACATCAACGACTCACGAATTCACGAGAAAATCGACATTTCCTCGTGAAGTTGTGTGCAGCAACACACACGAGCACACATCACACGAAGTGTTATCATTGGTCTGTTTCGATTTTGTTGCAGGAATCCAGGAAAACGGAATATTTCATTGTTTTCGTAACCGCACGGATAACTCTTGACTGGTTCCTGCCTGGATACAGCCTGTTTTGACTACGTTAAAACAGGCTGGAATCCAGTCAAAATGGGTGAATCATACTGGAATGTTCCATGCTTTCCAGCCTGTATACGACACTGATTGACCAGGCTGGGAGGCAGACTGGACACAGCCTGGATCCTCTATGCGAATTTAGCATGAATCGGTCCTGCGCCAATCTGGTTTCCACCCTGTTTTTTTCAGCGATTCGGCCAATCGAAAATTGCATTACTCTATAGGCGTGTCTCTTATAGACCAATGGGAATGATCGATTAATTTATGGGAATTGGCCTAGACCACATTCTAATTGAAAGCAAAAAACTAAACCAACAGTGTCAAAATATTACACCTAGATTCGAGCTGAAGCGATAAGGTGGCGAAGTTTGGGAAAGTTAAACGGAAGAGATATGAGATCCCATCTCTGTTGTGGGCTTGCAGAGCGATCTGCAAAAAAACACAGAGAAAGCACGTTTCTTTACAAGCACTGAATCCGAAATCTCTGCTAAAAATACCCTCTAACGAGTAGGGGGGACCAATTTAACGTCACACAGCTCGTGCGCTGTCGCTATCTATCGAGAAAATACAGTATTAAGCTACGCGCGAGGCATGTTGGATGGGAAGTTTAATGGGAAACAGGAAGAAGAGGGACTCTTCAGTAATCATGAAAGAGAGAGACTAAAAGTTGCGCGTGTACACGAGAGAAAGCTTGGCCTTAAGTACGACAGGGAGTGGAGCTCGTCAAAGAACCGAACAGAACGTGAGTTGCCAGGGTTAGAGCCCGGAACAAAGAGACCGAAAAAGAGTGCCTAAACAAATGATCGCACCAGTGATCTCATACTAATATTATTAATGAGAGCAGATTAGGCGAAACGGCAGCGATGATAACGTGCCCGCGACAGTCCTAGTCACCGTGGCCGTAAACGGGGACCGGCTTCTTGCAGATATAGCGACCCAAAGCAGTGGGGCAGCAGAGTCTACCGGCATCGCATTCGCGTTTGTGGCACGGCTTGTGGTGCTTCCTTGCGGTGCGCCTTCGTTTTGGGGCACTTAAACGTCGATGTTGCTTCCTGGCACCGCCACTCCAGGAAACCGCCAGAACCACGCCCAGAAGAATAACCAAGTTGAGAGACATTTTACCGAAGATCGAAAAGAGAACTCTCGGCTGATTAAAACTGGAAGATTAGAAGATTGCAAGGAAAACGGACGATTTTGAGTCCATTAAGAACTTTGACTTATATTCCAAGTCCCGATGCGAGCCCAAATGACTCTGCAAAACCATTTTCACGTTCCGTAATTTATAAAATAATACAAATATTTACGCTTAAGTAGATTGCTTAGTAGATTGTGTTTTGAAACAAACTCCGCTGCAAATAAACAAAGTTTGCGTCTCCTTGAAGACATTAATTTAAATGCGCTAATATTAAATTGTCTTCACTGTCGAAAACGCATGTCACATATCACAAGTCACATATCACAAGTCACATGTCTCAAGTCACATGTCACAAGTCACATGTCACAAGTCACATGTCACTGTAGTAAACGCGTGTAATGAGCTTGATCTTTTCCAGTGGCGCGCCGAGGGGGGGTGATTCGTTGATCTACAACCCCCCTCGAAAGTCAAAAAAGTGCCCCAAGGGTCCCCCATTAGAGAAAAAGACTATGATTGAGAATTGTCATGCAATACTCCCCCCTTACGTTCTATCGGAAATATTTCGGATACAATAAAAAACACCCCCCTCAAACCAAAGCTCGGCGCGCCACTGATCTTTTCGAACAACAAAAGCAGCAGCATCTACTTATGCAATCGAATGCCGCGCACGTTGCTGTCTGAACTGCGAACTTCGGAAGTTTTATTTCGACGATTATTACAGGGTACACCACGAATATTGAATAATATTTGTAACTCCCTGCAACATGCATGAAAACTAACTTCAATGGCAAGGAGAGAAGTAAGTTAAAATCAGCTAAAACTTGTATTCAAACGAATCCGACAATAATTGCGCTTTTTGAGGAATTTTGCCTTGAAAGCGGAACTTTTGTTCCTGCCAATTTAGGCCGAAAAATATTTTACGAACTTCAGTTCCGCCAATCGTGTTTGGAGCTTAAACGAAAAACCGCTCATTGTAAGTTATCGTGACATAGTTTCGCTATAAAAACCACCTTATAATTTGCTTGCTATAAATTGCTATAAAGAATCAATTTGCTAGAAATTGGTTCTCGAGATGTGGCAGGATATTTTTGAGAAAAAGATCTGCGTATTTTGCAATCAAAAAAGCACAAACTAAAACACGTATGCAGGGATTCGATTGTGGGATCGTAGGTTTTGCTCGCTGAGCCACCACCAGAAACTGTCCGGTGCAGATTGTCGTCGCCGTAATCTGCGAATACATTCAACAACAAGATTGAGTACACTGAAGGGTCCGGGGTATGGGAAAAAGGGGCGGAGTAAGGGGTCGAGTACACTGGAGGGGCATGGGCAAAAGGGGCGGAGTAAGGGGGTCGAGTACACTGAAGGGGCATGGGCAAAAGGGGCGGGGCAGGGGGTGGTCCAGTAGTTGGGGGCCATTCACATTTTACGTCATCAAAGGAGGGTAGGTGGGTGGTCTGGATCCCTGATTACTCACCAGTAAAATAGGCCCCGCCCTCTAGTATGGTTTTAATTATCTGGGTAGGTGGATGGTCGAAAAAGACAATTTTTTGATTACGTAATACGTGAATGACCCCTTAATTGTTCGATTGTTTGAAGACCACCCCCTGCCCCGCCCCTTTTGCCCGTTCTCCGGACCCTCCGGTGTACTCAATTTTGTCGTTGACTTTAGACACACTTATTCTTTCATCTTACTCGACCGATCGAGTATGAAAAAAGCGAATAGAGATGGCAAAAACTAAAGAAACTATAAAAAAAGTTTAAGCAGACTAACTAAAAACATTTAGTGACAAATTTTTCATTTTTATGTTTACGAATGGATGAAAAGAAGCCTTACATCTCAATGAAGCCTGCCACCAGTAGAATGGAGAAGACGGTCGCACAACTCGCTCCCGCTGCGATTTCTTGATTCCGCCGTGCCTCCTGCTCCGCCCGGCAACGCTCCGCAATCATGCAGGGAACACGATCAGGTGGCGCATCATCACTGCCCGACTTCCATCGCACTCTGGATGTGGTGCTTTTTTGAAGCTTGAAAGTGGCCGAGTCGAAAATGAGGACCGGCTTCACGCAAAAAAAACCGATAATTCATATAAATACTTTCTTGAAATATATTCCATTCTATCTAAATATAATTTAATAAATAAAATTTTCAGTTTAAAATTTATTCAGTCTCTTGGATAATCGGTAATTCAATAAATGCACATTTTTAGTGCAAAATTTATTTTAATTTAATCACGCTCATCTAACGCATTGAATTTCATTTTGAATTTCATTGAATTTTATTTTAAATTAATTTAATTTAATCCTTCATCTCTCGTGAAAGTCATGCCTCAAAGTCTTGCTGCGTGCTGTTGAACTGCAAAACGTCTATGATCGAGCGCCGAGTACCGCGACTGGTCATTTTGACCTCGCTTTCTGTCAGGAATGTCGTGAAAGATCGGTTGTAGAATGTCCTCGCCAATTCCCGTCCGCCGATGTAGGTCGCGCTGCTTGAAAATTCGTGCATGACCTTTTAACAGAAGACGCACTACAGATTTATCCAATAAAAACACTGCGAGAGCGCCAGTAATGTTTTTTCCTAATACCTGAGCGATGATTTCCAGGTTATCCATGCAAGGCATGGCAATGACACGCAGCTGCAAATTCAATGTAATAAAACGCTTTGTCGAGATTATTTACTGTAAAAACCCGAAAATTTTAGCGGAACGCGCTCGGTTGAACAAAAAAACACGTAAAGAAAAGCCTGGGTTTGATTACTCGGCAATATCAATGCTTGATTGATCTCTTGCAACGTGCATGCACTGGTCAATCGAAGTTGAAGCTGATCGCTTAGCAAGTGGCTCGAACTCCGACCGTTTAGATTCATGGCCATGTGTGTAATGCTAATAGGACCGGGTGTTATTTTCTGTACCGGCCGGTGAAAATAATCGAAGGCTCGGTTTAACCAAGGGCATTCTCCTGAAGTTATCGGGTTTTTACAGTATCAAATTTCTGGCTTCGGATGGAGACGCACATTTTCCGACATCGTAAACATCATTTCCGATGCGAGGGATGAGCGTTGGACGGACGAACTGGTATCGAGCGAGTCATTGGAAGGCCGTTGGCGTAGTGTCTGTAATGCTTGTTGCAGGGAGACATCGCCCAACGACGGCTGAACGACTATTGTGCTGGGAAGCATCTTTGATACTTTCTGGAAGGAACATTCCACGATGTAAAACAAGTATCAACTAATGGCAGGCTACCAAGAACACGAGTCAGACTCAACGCACGCACGACTCAGCCACGAGATTAGTGGTTGCGAGAAAAATGGAAAAGTTAAAATCAGTCGATGCACGAGGTCGTGCGCGTTGATTTACCTCATCGGAAGAATCGTTGCGACGCCAGTTAACAATGCGATATAGGAGCAGGAAAACCTAGAAAACAAATTGCAACAAAATGACAAACAAACGTCTTACAAACCGGTCAAAAGACAGACAGACAGGCAGGTATTCAAGCAGGCAGGCAAGCACGCAAGCAAATAGAGCAAAACATAGGCAAGCAGACATGTACATAGGCGGGCAGACACACAAACATACAGACAGACGACGAACAGACAGACAGACAGGCAAGCAGGCAGGCAGGCAGGCAGGCAGGCAGGCAGACAGACAGACAGACAGAATGACGTGTAAACGCGTTACGCGCCGAGCTAGCAACACTCACGTGATCACCGTCGGCCATGCGAAGATCCGCAGCTCCTAGCTGCAAAGTTCGGGGAGTCCTTTTCATTTCGAACCCTTCATGATGTACGAGGATAAAAAGTGCCTTAAATCTTGACTCACCAGCAGGCTTCGGATCCTGTCTTGCGCGGTACATGTGAGGACAACTAGTAAGCCGAGTGTGGAAAACAGAATCCAGAGGAATTAATAATGGATTTAATTTTGCCTTACTATGCGTGTAATATATCGTCTTGAAGCTCATCACTGATATAAGTAATGTAGTTACTTGTACATACTTCGAGAGTGTTCGCGAGCGATTCGTACAGGTGTGGTCCAGTTCCGGGTCGTCGAGTCCGCTTGCACCTCAAGCACGTTGACGATGGGATCCAGATCCCGCAGCAGCGCGATGAGCGCGCGGCACATTTCCTGATTGACCACATTGACGCGCGAATCGCTGCGAGTCATTGCGTCATTGATCACGGCAACGCTTTGCCAGTTGAAGTGCTGCACCACACTGGTCACCGCGGCGTAGTACGCGGACATGTCCACACTGCTGAAGCTCAATACGGTCGGGAAACGACCTTTCTCGACGTATGCCACGTTTGTAATGGCGCTGTATAACCGGACACCGAAGACAGACGAATTGAGAGACAAACAAGTACCATTGTATATAGATAGGCAGCTAGAGAGGCAGATTAACAGACAGACAGACAGACAGACAGACAGACAGACAGACAAATGCTGTTGTAATATGATTTAATCTTCTTCAGGTTTCAGACACTCGGCTTCCTGTTATCCACTTCATCAGCATTGCATGACGTCCGAGAATTTTAAGGTCTAGATGTTGTCATTTCGATTGATTAATTATAGCCTTGTGTGTTTTAATGAATTAGTCGATTTCTTCCGGTTCAAAATGTTATTTGTTCGTGAATGCCCTTTTTGCTTTTAATGAGCATGTCCTTTTGGTGTACTATGGGTTAGGTTTCAATATTCATAGAGTACACGAGACGGTTGATATCATGAATGTATGAGCTGAATGACTGAATGTAAGAATGGGTTCAATCCCGGTTAATTAATAAAATCGTGAATTATTAATAGAAAATTATTAATTCGAATAATGGATGCTTCCGGTCACGTGACTTCGTGACCCGAAAAGCGGCGGTAATACGGCGGGAGCAAAAAATACGACGTAATTATTGTGCCGGGAAAACGAAGGTGTTAGTACGAGGAGTGATTGTTTTCGGCGCCTGGAAAGCCCCGGCATAGCGCCTGGAGAACTCCCGTCACTTTGCTAGTAGCTTCCCCAGCAGATTTTAACACTGGCACACTGCACCGCAAACCGCCCGTTTCCCTGACCGGTAAAAAGAGAATTTGTCGTTTTTGGAGTTGATTCCGATATTTCGTCTCAATTCGCTCTCGGTTGCCCTTAAGGGACAGTACAGCGGCGGTTTGCGGGACACAGCTTCGCACTGGCTATAGACGTTCATTATTCCCGGCTGGAATTTGCAGACCTGATGTGGAGAGATAAATGCTTACCAGGTGCCGACCAAAACGTCCATTTCTAACACAAAAAGAGAGGAAAGAAACAATTCAAAATATTTCGAACTTGGCACGATTATCGGTATGAGCTCGTGTGAGCTCCCATCACCTCTTGCCATATCAGCGACGGGATAAAAGGTCATCGGGCATGCCACTAAATAGTCCAGAAATGAAAGAAAACAATTAGCAGAAGCCACGCCAAAAAGGAAAACCTTCAATGAAATGGGACCTGAATAGAATTAAAAAATGCACATGTACATTTAGCAGGAAGAAGACATTTAGGTCAGGTCGTCTATATTCTCAAATATTCTCAGGCACACTCTAGTATGAGACTGCTGATCAACCATGTCGTACCGCAAACTCTGGTCATTGCAACCACGCTGGCCCCAGTGCGAACAAGACCGCTGAACAGGCATCAAAAAGTGCTGTGAGCAAAGCCTGCACAGCGACTTTCGCTCTGGTACACAGGCGTTCTCAAAGGCCTTTTGGCAAAACGATAAAAGCGCTGTATCGAAACAATAATGGGTCTTTGGGAACCCGGTGCAGATTTTCTAAAAGACCTTGAAATGCAATGGGTATGCTCGCAGATGACTAGCACAGCACTTCGATTTTCGTTGATATGTTCAACGACAAGCTGAGCAGAATAAACATCAAATGATTGGCTCAAAGAAACTAGAATCGGTTAACAGACATAAAGTAAATTTGACTACCACTCAGTCACTTCGAATGTCTTCGAAGGGGTCCTCACAGCCGCTGTACTGGCTTCTATGAAGGCCTTTCGAAAAAGGCGCTGTGCAGCGGCACGGACGGGGTATTTATTCGCTCTGGGGCGTGTGAACTTCTCAATCCAGCACTGCTTTTTCTCTCAAAATAATGATAATAAATTAAATATATAAGGGGACCACTACAGCCCCCCCCCCACCGTTACACCCCTTATACTATTGTTACACCCCCTTTTCACCCCTATTGCACTATAGTTACCCTCGTTTTATGCTGGCAAGTACGGATTTATACTCACTTGTCTCCATCACACTTCTACTTACATGGCGCTAAAATAACGGAGCGCCCATTTCTGCGATTGAACCGGCCTTGTTTATAAAGCGAGGCCATATATTGGATAGCCATTTCCCGGCCCTCCACCGAGCAGGCGGATACGTCTGCAGACGCCATCTTCGTCCAGGTGACGCCGCGAAAAGTCTCCGGATACCGAAAGGTCATTTCGCGCAGCGTCAAATCGAAAATCGGCTCGAGGAAGCCGGGACCGTACCCGGTGTTGTTCAAACTGATGAATATCCCGACCAAGTTTAACGGAATAGCATGCACCGATACAGTCTCACGGACAGCGTATACTAGGAAGGTAACGAGGTAACCATGGGAAGAATACATATTCAGATACATCATACGGACTCGTAAGCGAACGCAGAAAGACAAAACATGGTGAGAGGACAGGATGAGAATACCGATTAAGGTTGAGCCACTAGTTAAACGGACGGTAACGGATACAAATATCACATGTATCTAGTACTGTCCAGCATTGACGTTGAAATAGGGATGGCAATTACGCGGTTTGAACCGAACCGAGTGACGCGGTTTGGGAAATAACCCAAACCGTCTGGAATTACGCGGTTTGAAAACAAACCGTCCGGAATTACGCGGTTTGAATCCAAACCGTCCGGAATTACTCGGTCTGAAACAAACTGTCCGGAATTGCGCGGTTTGAAAAAAAACCGTCCGGAATTACTCGGTTTGAAACAAACCGTCCGGAATTACGCGGTTTGAAAACAAACCGTCCGGAATTACGCGGTTTGAAACAAACCGTCCGGAATTAGTCGGTTAGCATCCAAACCGTCCGGAATTGCGTGGTTTGAAAACAAATCGTTCGGAATTACGCGGTTTGAAACAAACCGTCCGGAATTAGTCGGTTAGCATCCAAACCGTCCGGAAATACGCGGTTTGAAACAAACCGTCCGGAATTACTCGGTCTGAAACAAACCGTCTGGAATTTCGCGGTTTGAAACAAACCGTCTGGAATTTCGCGGTTTGAAACAAACCGTCCGGAATTCCGCGGTTTGAAACAAACCGCCGGTCTAAAGAAATCTGTTGAATTGTATTGCCGATATTTTAAACCAGTATGTTATCTATAAATATCAATTCAATCTGGGCAATACAATTCAACGGAATTGTTTAGACTACACGTTCTGTCGCGCAACCCGAACCGCCTGAACCGTTACCTCAACGTTTTGAACCGTGTGGTGCGGTTTACGATTACGATTACGCGGTTTGGAAATCCAAACCGCTCAACCCGAACCGCGTAACTGCCATCCCTACGTTGGAAGTACTGTAGAATCGGGATAACTTGCGCCACAAGCTCATGCTGGCAGTACAAACCAACCCGTCTGATGAATTGTAAAACTATTTGGGACCGCCGGTACAAATTTACGAAGGGATTCAAAAAGCGGCGCAAGTTATCCCGATTCTACAGTAAGTGCAAAATATTCATGCACTGTACGCTCTCGATCTCAAGGGTCGATTTTAGGTCCGGCCCGAAAACACGTTCCGTCGCTCGCTTGGTTGTTCATTACAGATTCACTTAAACTTTATTGACGTGAAAATTTTGAAACCGAAATCATCATTTCAATCAAGCAAGGTAGCATAGCCTGTCAGGCAAAAACCAACGGACCAATCACGGACAAGTGAACGGAATTGAACGATCCACTCAAGCTTGATGTGAAGCAGCGGGGGTGGGGCATAATCGACCCTTGAGATCGAGAGCGGACAGTATGTATCTGAAAATTAGCTGACACGGTACCCGGTACATGTGCTGAATTTTCGCGTTAGACAGGGACAGCGTACGAGCTGTGGAACGCTTAATCGGCCACGCGGCGCTTGTGCCGTGCACACGTTCCACTCCAGTACGACTGTCCCTGTCTAACGCGAACATACAGTACCTGTAAATAGGATTGAAAGAAAGAAGGGTCTGCTGAGAACGTGAGCCCCGAAACGTGAGCCCCGGATATTATAGGAAGAGCACACACATAAGAGATCCCAAATATGCAAGGAAAGATTGAAAAACAACAGGCTGATGGAAGCGCTGCTTTTCCGAAGATTAACTATAATACTAAATTGCAGTGACACGTCGAATCAAATTCTAATGGGTGAAAATGCACGAAGGAATGTCAATACTCCGAGGAAGATCAGTTTACCGCAAAACGCTAATGAATATTCTGCCCGTTCTTCAAACGCAATCGAGCGTTCAGATGTTTTTGATCTGGAACGTGCTGGACGCCCGGAAGCCAGACGGAGAAATATGTGATTTATTATTGAACAATAATTAGGATCATTTACGAGGGAATTCCACCACTCTCGAAGGTGAAATCTTGCACATCCGTTAATTTTGTAGTGTGTGTCCACAATATGTGACGCTTTTTCCATCGAGAAAAAAACGTGTGGAAACAATTTTCTAAAACTAAAAATGCACTACGCGATGATAGATAGATGGCGCTGTTAATCTTACCGTGTGCCGTGTCAGTTGATTGATTAATTCGGCTAAGGTCGTTATTGGTTCGTTTTTGTCGTTGACAAGGACTACGCGGCAAAGGCGGTGGGTTGAATCGCTGGCACTTCATGACCAATTGAACGACTACAGCATTCCACAGAAACCTACAAGCTTGACAGCGAATCATCGATATCGACATTGTTAAAGCAGTGCTCCGCAAACCACAATCCACTACATATTTATGAATATTATGATTGTATGATTGGTATGTCTGTGAAATCCTATGTTGAACGCTCGAGCTCTCGGCTCGACTCTCACAACATAAAATCAGAGTCGCGACTCTCTCCTTTTCGTTCTCTACCGCCGTCGCGCACTCACCAGCTAAAGCTCCCCTAATATAATGGTCAATGCTAAATGCGTATTAGGTTGTTTATCATCATAACACCAACCATTTTATCAAAATCCATCGAAACCCATCAAAACCCATCGAAACCCATCAAAACCTATCCAAACCTATCCAAACCCATCAAAACCCATCGAAACCCATCGAAACCCATCGAAACCCATCAAAACCCATCGAAACCCATCGAAACCCATCAAACCCCATCAAACCCCATCGAAACCCATCAAACCCCATCGAAACACATCGAAACCCATCGAAACCCATCAAAACCCATCGAAACTCATCGAAACTCATCGAAACCCATCAAAACCCATCAAAACCCATCACTAAACCGACTAGTCCTGGCTGTTCGACTGGTAACTAAGCGACTAGCCCTGCCTGTACGCGCGCGCGCAGCCAGTACGTAATAATATCGCTGCCGTTGCCGACAAGATGACACGGTGCATCACGGTGGATTTGAAGTTCGACTCGACGTTATTCGCTTGAAGTTGTCATGTCAATATAAAATTAGCAGCCAAGATGAAAGGAAGAAAATATCCCATCGACTTGGTTTGCTCCGAATGGTTCCGACCGCTTGTTTAGCATGCTCCAGAGGTGAAAGACTCAACCCGTGAAAACAAAAAAAAGTTGAAAGTATTGCCTTTGGGCACAGGTAGTTTGAATTCAAACAACCAGAGACAATTGTATGTTCGAAATAGTTACACGTTTGAATTCAAACAACTACAGAAAATTGAAAGTTAGAAATATTGATATCAGGCAAAGATAGTTTGACTTGAGACAACCGGCCTGGCCGGAGTTGCCGTAGATCTGACCGTTTGTGCCCGCACACCGGGCTGTAGACGGCGAGGCAGACACAGTCCGGAACACCGATCGAACTTACTAGAGCATTAATGCCAGGAAAAAAAGTTATTATTTTTCTGTGAGATGTAAAGATTTAATAAGAGGAAAGGTTCCTCTATAATTACCAGCGCAGCTAGCTTCCCAGGCATTGCCGTAGGTCTGACCGTCCTGGCCGCAGACAGGGTTCTGGTGGTGGGACGACGGATCCGGAGGCCAAAGCAGCGACTGCCGCGAGAAGTACCATCGCAAGCTTCGACATTCTGAAGGTTCGTGATGTAGTGGCTGGAATATCGAAACCGAAACCTTGAAGAAAGAGAAAGACAAGAAAATGGTCAATGCTATGAAGGTAGTTAGTTTCCTGCGGGCCTTCAATACTGCATCTCTCGTTTCACCCTGTCGTCATTCAATGCCGGGGGTACCTAGTGACTGCAATCTGTCTGTCTGTCTATCTGTCTGTCTGTCTGCCTGTCTGTCTATCTGTCTGTCTGTTTGTTTGTCTGTCTGTCTATCTGTTTGTCTGTCTGTTTGTCTGTCTGTCTTGTCTGTCGGTCGGTCGGTCGGTCAGTTATTCGGTATGTACATTACTACAGTCAGGGACGCTGATGTTTGCCGGGGATCTAGACTGTGTTGATATTAGGTAAACATCCTTCCAGAAGTGAAACGGATCATATACTAAAAACATACGTATTGTACAGGCACTAAAATTAGCATATAAAAGTATTCAATATATAAGACAGGCATAGTAAATATTCGCACACTGTTACAAAGAAAATGCAATACTTTACATGCAATTCAAAGAAAAGAACCGTTCGAAGTGCTCCTAAAGTGAGAGCTTCAAGTGTGAAATACTACACACGACGGCTAAAAACCGGCGAGCTGAGCGCGGAATAGCGCGGCAAAACGTCCTCCTTATCCTCGAGAGAGGGACTTCCTGTGACTGTCTGTAAACTGCAACGGCCAAGAACTTCGCCAGTTTGCGGTCGAAGCGTCTGACGCTGAGTGGACAGCATCAGCTCGCTGATGGTAGAATAATCAGGCGGCAAATCATCTCGCACTTCTGTTGCCTCCAAACCGGTCTGTCCGTGCGGTTCACTGTGATCTGTGCCCGCAGTTCCCGCAGTGCTGTGAGCATTCAAGTCGAGCGACGTTGCAGCATCGTCCTCAGTAACTGCGACATCCGGATCAACCGTCATGATTAAGACGTGAGCACCGGAGTCCAAGAAGCCAGCCTCAGGGGGTGGTGCCTCCGTCGAGGGTCCCGCCTTGGATGCAGCGTAGGACTTGCGGCCTTCCTGCACCGCGTCCTCAATGATCATCAGCGTCAGCATCTGCGAGATGGCTCCGAAGACCATCAGGCAGGCGGCGATCGCGCCGACGTTGGCGGTCTCGTCGTCCCGCAACCCGCGGGTATGGAGCTCACTCTCCGTCGTCCAGGGACGCGTCGCACAGACGTAGACCGCGGTGAGGAGGGCGCCGGCGTGGAGGAGCCCGCCGGCGATGAGGAGGACCTTGACGGCGAGGACAGCGAAGTAGGCGCGCCGTTGGAAGGTGGTACCCATAAGGTGGCGGTAGGTGGTGCGGCCGCAGCAGCACTCGTGGAGGAGAGCGAGCAGGCCGGTGATGATCGGCCATCCGCTGGCGATGATGAAGACCAGGAGCCATTCTACAAGCATAAAAATGGCCCTGGCAAAAAACGGCGGAAAACAGACAGACAGACAGACAGACAGACAGACATCCAGATATAGACAA
>LRSR01011367.1:0-20823 GCA_001579985.1 Hypsibius dujardini
GCTTATCCGTATCCCGACGAAACTCGAAATTTCCTCCGAGCCGGGACGGGATGAATGAACTGGTCAACGGCAACTCCAACAGCTACCAAAACCAACTGCAATAATACGCTTTTACTTCATTGCAGTCGAAGTTGTTTCAATCTTTGTTTTGTTACAAATACACTGTTCATACATATATAATATTACATTTTTCGCAAGCTTTCGGTCAAACTGAACAAGCAATAACAACATGCTAATACTAACTAAATATAATGGAAGAAACTTACACAAAGGGAAAGAACGCAACCACATAGGTGTGGCTCGTGTTCTTAGGGAGGTTTATTCTTTAGTGGAGAAGGAACGGCTGTTTGGAGTGTCAATCCGTGCATTCCTTTGATTTCCGCTTGCAGAACCTGCATTTAAATAAATATTAAACAAAGTGACAGCCAAGTCAATGGGCATCATGAGTCCTTCCATAAATCAATCTAAATTAACCAATCAATGAATCAATAGCCAAATCAATCAACCAATCAAGCCCCGGATTACTTGCAATAAAACGAAAAATGTCCACAACACTTACGTCAATAGATCAATCAAAACGTCGAGTTAATAGTAAAATATTAACCGGTTCTTTTCAGTCTCGTCAGTGCTGTTTTACAGAAACTCTTTGTGGTTTCCTGAGCATAGATTTCGCTCACAAAAACAAAATTTTTTGGCCTCGCTCCTAGATAACTTCCGATTTTTGGATTAAATATTAATAGAAAGACACATGCACCGCAGGCGAACTTTTTGGAATCAAGATATCATTAATATACTTCTCAGTAAAAGTAGAAAGGAAGCTAAAAACCTCAAATGATAGGGATTTGTCCAGTACCAACACTACGAAAGATAAACGGAAAATTTGCGCTGCAGGCGAATTTTCCGTTTTTCATTACGAGTTACGGTATGGTTACGGTATGTATATCATATAAGGTGATGCCCCACGAACGTTTAAATTCATCATCGGGCTCGGTAAGATCGCCAGGAAGGGATTTCTCAGCAACTAATACTTATTAAATTAATACAATGTCCAAGCATTATGCTTGGAGAATAGAGTAGAGGAACATTGAAGAACAAAAAAGCTGGGTTGAAGAACAATAAAACTGAGTCGATGGTCGATCGTACTCAGCTTTTTAACTTTTCTTTCGACGTACTCAAGTTTTCGTGTCATTGCTGACGAAAGAACTTTATGAAGGGCAAATTCATGAAACCATTCCTGAGCATATTAAGGAAACATTTTATGGGAGTCTGCTTCCTGAGAAATTCCCACGAATGTTCAGTGATTGAAAAGGATTGAATGTAGGTGGTCTAACTCTTAATTCAGGTTGATTCGTGGAGTGGCTCAGATTACCACATTATACATTACCACATACAATACAATGGCAAGCCATTAGGAGCAAATTTGAAGATTTGGGTGAAAGTGGTCGATTGATTGGTGGTTGATACCTGACAATCGTACGAGATGCATGGTTAGGGCTATCCAGTTCTGTTAATTTGTTGATTGATCGTTGAAAATTGAAATACAGGGTTTTTTGAAGTTTTCGTGAGCATTGCTTACCAAAGAACTTTATGAAGGCAAGTTTATGAGAAACGATTCCTGAGCATACTCAGAAAAAAATTTATGGGAGCTTGGTTCCTGAGAAATTCTAGCAAATGTTCAGTGATAAAAGAGCATTACGCCTCGTACTCATACCGAATTAACCATCCGCTGTTGTTCCACCAACTTCTTCCCGCGAAACTCCTCCGCTTCAATGTAGATTTGATACATTGACCCACATCCTCCTACAACGAAGACGTAGGTAAGAATGAAGAATATTTTTGTTAGGCTCCTGTCTTCTGTGAGCAAATCAAACAATCACTCGAAGGCGAGACCTGAAACGTCTTGCACTTCAATTTCCGTGGCTTGTGGGAAGTTTTCCTTCAGAATCCGCTTCAATTTATCCTCTCCGGCAGCGGAAAACATTACAGGCGATGGAGAGTAGGCCCGATAAGCCTGCGGAATATTGCAAATCATTATTTTCGGCGTTGTTTGAGGTTTCCATAGTGACGACAGATGTTTGGTGACGGTGAAGGGAGTCCTCAGACATTTGCCACTTGTAAAAGCTAATGTTGGGATCATTTTACAGATATATCGGAAATACAACCAGTGAATATTATAAAGATACTTTCAATTTGAATTACTTTCAGTTTCAAAGACGAACAAAAATATTATGATGGAATTCGAAAACAGAAAACAGCTGATTGGAAAGCACAACACTGCGCATGCACCACCGTCGTGCAAATGTCTATGTATTGCGCAGTCCCTTTGCACACAAATACTTACTGTACCTGTGTAAGTGCAACTCTTAACGTTAGTCTGTCTGTCTGTATGTCTGGCTGTCTGTCTGCCTGCCTGCCTGCCTGCCTGCCTGCCTGCCTGCCTGCCTGTCTGTTTGCGTGTTTGTCTGGTACTGCACGCTACGTATGCAGCATATCCATTATTCCGTTCTATACTATGCGATCTTATTCGTTAGCAGTTAGCACGACTGTACTGTTTCTAAATATCTTCGTTAGTTTTCACGCGGGAATTTTTATACTACAGTAATTGTTAAAACGAATGCCATTAGGCTAATTGTTAGAGTATCCACCGATTTTCCAATTGTTCATCCTCCGCCGTTATTAACATTGTTTCGTTCGCAACCATGTGTGCTGTTTTATATGGTATTGAGACAGTTTCTTTATTCAGCAGCGCCCATGAGTTTGGCTCGCCCAGACGCATTCCGTTCCGTGACGGTAAAGACCTGAAAGCGTAAGCAAACCACGTTGTGTATACTAATAAATTTTTATGGGACACACTTTTCTTATTAGCCAATAACTAACTTACACAAGTTTCCGTCATCCTGGATCTTCAGCTGGGCTCCGTCCTTACCATATGTATCCGAAGCCTTGTAAAACCCAACCGAAGGCCTATGTTATGTTGAGTTAAAAAAACTCTAAAAAAATGTCGCCCGAATATTATCTGATACCCAGAGGGGCGATCCGTTGACGTCGTACAGCACCAGATTACCGTCGGCTTGCATAACCACCTCCCGGGCTGCTTGACCGTCGGTGTTTGTAGCCCACAGGGCACTCTGATCGGCCGTACGGTACCTCAAAAAGAGCAGAACGAATTCATTTCCCGTATACCGTTTATTACTAATTATTGCAGTAGAATTGAAATACAAAAGCAAAATAAATCAATATAATTCAACAACGATCTTTATAACAGTTTCTTTGGTTTATTTTTGGACTTAATTTTATGCTTAATGTATTGAATAAAATCAAAATTTAGAACAATTGCAGTGTTCTGTATGTCTGTATTGAAAGCTTAGACGACCAATAAACAATGAATTTGCATGGATGTTTTAGCTCGTAACAGAGTCAACTTAAACTAAAATTAAAAACAAAATGATGTCTCCCGTTGAATAATGGAAACGCCAGCTTACAAGACCAAATTTCCGTCCTCCTGCAGAATCAATTCGGCACGTCCTTCACGCGAATGGGTCGACTGACCAGGTGTCAGCTTTTGATTGATTTGAAGTTGCTCTGCAAGATCATAAAAATACTCTAGAAAACTTTATTTGGGATTGCACTTGGCAGATCGAGACGACTCAAACGGACCCAACCTTGTTCGTCTTCGGGACATTGTCCGTGAGTATCACTAGCCCAAAGCGCTGAGGAAATGAGTTTGGTGTATTTGTTGGGTAAATTCTTCCCATTGCGAACGGAAAAGACGTTATTATAATAGAATATAAATTAGAAATATACAAACCGTGTTGGTCACGCCCATAAATAACCAGATTCCCGTCGTTCTGTAGGTGCAGTGATGCACCGTCATGGCCGTGGGTCCCGCTCGCCCAGATGGCTTGACCATCGCCATACAAGACAAGATTTCCGTCGCCTACAATAGACGTTTTGTAACAACATCGTCGGAACTTCCAAAAAAGAACTTGGGGTACTCATTCCTACCTTGCATGACGCATTCATCAACATGCTGACCATCAGTGTTGGTCGCCCATAGTGCAGTCCGATCCTTCCGTCGGTACAAGACCTGAATGAGAAACACCTTTCAAGTAAAAGCGTTTTTCTTGTCCGTCTGTCTGTCTGGCTGGCTGGCTGTCGTTTGTTTTCCACGTTTTTTTTTCTTTAAAGCTTTCGTTAACAATGTCACCATAATGTGCTTACCAGATTGCCGTCACCTTGGAAGACAAGCTCTAGGGTCCGGTTAGGAGAATAAACCCGTTGCCCAGCATGGAGTCGTGTATCTTCGTTCAATGTTCCTACAATGCCCAAAGACAATACGCCGGTTAACTCACTCAAAAACTTGTATTGAAAGGGAGAAAAGGTTTTAAAACTTACCGATATGAATCATCTTCGGTGAGACTTGATTGAGATGGAGATCCCTTGAAATGCAAGACGGAAAATGTAATCTGAAAAAATGAACATTTAAATTGGCTTCAGATTTATTCTTAATTTCATATTGTAGAATAATAAAATACAATAATTTTTGTTCTAGTCAATGAAATAATTTTTTGGTACCGTATAAATAGATGGAGGGTTCTGTGCTGGACGACTTCCATCTAATCGCTTTGACTGCCTGAAACGGTTAGCCAGAGCATTGGGTTTGGGGTCAGAGAGCATTCTATGAGGCATAACCTAATTTCCAACAGCATAATCTTAAACTTTTCCGAGACATCTATTTCTCTGATTAACGCATAACCGACTACGACAGACAGTCAAACAAACAGAGAAGAAAGCCGAGACACCGGTCCTGTCTCCCTTCTGTTGAGAAAATGGCAGCGCCAGACAATAGGTCGCTCGCAGTGCGCACTGCACCGGAAATGAACAGCGTTATAATAAATCGATGACGTGTAGCGATCTTTATTTGCTTGCCTTTCAATCTATGTGCCTCAAAATTTATTAGCTTCTGTTCTCACGTATTTGTTACTGTTTTACGCTTCAACGTTTGTCCTGAAACTCTGAATTGTAACGTCTGTTAACGAGTGGGAATTACTTTATACCCCTGAGAGGTACGACTTGGAGTACGCTAAGCGAAAACCGAATAAAAACTGTTGGTGGTACTATTCATTCTGTTTTACTTGAACTTCTGTATGTTTTCCCATTTTTTTGCAGTATACAGAACGCACTATCTTCCGGTAAGCATCGGAAAGATTCATCGACAAATATGGTGGTAAGTCAGTCTTTGTGTACGAAGAAACGTAGAAAAGTTTTCTCACGTACTGCAATCATACAATCAAGCAACCGCGTGAAGTGTTGAAAGTGCGAATCCGTCAATACATCGATCAACCAACGAGTTTACCAGCTAAGTTGTATGCGGTCTGTTAATTGCTCAATCAACCGCGGGGTTGTGAATACCACACTTTGGAGATAAATGTTAAAGCAATCAACGAACGTCGGGGATGGGTGAGCCAGGAATAATTGGTCTTTTTTTGCATTTTTGCAGCCGGAACCGCGGAAACAAGCAGCCAAGGGGCAGAGGCAGATTTACAGGGAAAATAAGGAAACTATCTTTTTTTATTCCTGCGTTATTGCCGCCGCAAATGTAACGTTTCTCTTTTTTTATTGTGCTCATATTAAATGAAGGTTGACTGCGTAATAATACGGCTTTTTATTCTGTAGGTTATCTACGTGGCAGCCACGCGATTATTCTTTTGGGAAGAGTTCTCCTTCAAATTCCAGGTTAGTCTTTACTCTAATACTATTTCTGCAATTTAGTTAATTAAGTAATACATAATAAATTGAAATATTACGTTTGGAATACAGGTCTGTGGTTAACTTTAATTAATACCACGTAACGCAAATTTTGTTAGTTACTCGACAGCGAACTACGTTTTATACTTAATGTATTTAGTTTTGTTCAACGAAATTTGCTCCATTTTTAGTTAAACTAGGATGTTTCAAGTTGATTTTTAATTATGCAGTATTATAGTATTGAGGTAATTTAAATCCTTTAAAGGGCTAGTTAAAAGTGGGTGTTGAGGAATTTTGAGGTTTCTCGTTTTCATCTCACATGGCAATAAATATAAAATTAACATTACTAGTAAATTATAATAATAAATAATATAATCAAGCTATTATACTATGATATAGCTGATAAAAGTTGATAATATCTTGCAGTGATGGTGTTTAAAATTTTCAGGTACAACAAACAATTTCTTAGCACGGTAATGATAAGTTTAAATAATAATATTAATCCAATTAATAATAGTTAACCAGTTTTTCATATCGTTTTTAAATTGTCATACTTCATCCCAACACTTACTTACTTACCGTGTGTTTTTTCCTTTCCTTGCTTAGATGATCTTCGTGGTGACGAGTGTTATCTATCTGGCTTCCTTTCTGCTGATGAAACGAATGGCTAAATCGCGATTTTCCGCCTTGGACGGGGGTCTCGTGGACGCTGGAACTGACCTCAATATGAGCAGCGGAATGGCAGAGTGAGTGAGAGAATGAACAAGCGAAAGTTGTTTTCACCTGGGCCTTTGTTCAAACTTTTTCCTGCTGTTGTTGCTACAGGCACATCAAAGATATCATTTTGCTCCTGGCCATTGTGCAATGCGCTGGTCTTGTGTGGAACTACTTTTGGTTGGCACTGCTTCTGGTAATAAGAAAAGAAAGCGGGACCTCGCGGCCAATTATCATGTCTTTCCTTCTTTTTTTCCAGTTTTGTGCTAACTTTATTTCATTTCCTTCTGTTTTTCAGATACCGGCTAGGGCAGCCTTCATGTTATGGCGCAGTGTCTTGGCACCGTATATTTTCGCACCAGCCCCTCCGGAAGCTGATGAGAAAAAGCAAAAAAAGCAAGAAAGGCGGATGAACCGCGGTGGACAGCGGTAGAATGACTTATGTCTCTTTTCTTTCTAAATTGCTGCCGGTCATATCAGACGTGGCCATGCATTTTCTTCTTTCGCCACTCAGACAATAATAAATGTGTAGCAAGAGCAAATGACCTTATTAACAGGAACACCTCATGGATGAATAAAGTTTCACGGAGAAAAAATGGGATACGAGTATTCAAATGTTTTGGTCAGGACTTTTTGCTGTCAAGTATTGCAGTTTAGTAATGGTGCGTCAGAAGACAATCCTTTTTTGGACTTAGAATTACAATTAGTTAGGTTAGCAAAAATATCAAGGTTAGGAACCTTTTAAAGGCGTGAACAAAGAGGCTTATAGTTAGTATGGCAATCGTAAAGAAACAATAGAGAGTTGGCCGAGCAGACCAGGCAGTAATCAATACTACAGAGGCCGATCCATATCTTTGTTGCCGATTTTTATAAATTCCAAAATAAATACTAAAACTTCTTTTGCCCTCTCAAAAAGTGTGTTCAATATGATGACCGCTTTCTCGATCATCATTTCAACGCAACTGGGCCAAGATTTAAGTGCTCTATAAATTTTGCGCTGGTCAAGCGTGGACCACACTGAAGTCATCACACTGAAATCAGGACTGTTGCCCATCCAATCCTCTTTTGGAATGAACCAATTAGGGTCGAACGAAGCCAATCTTATGTGAATTTTGACGCGTTGGAATGGGCAGAGTTATGGTGGTAGACGGCTTTCTTCAAAAGCTTTCCAGGGAACAAACGTTGTTTAATCATCGTATCCGACAGCGCATGCAGCCTGTACTTTTTCCGCATCTTTCCCTCCAATTCCTCACTGAATGGTGGTCTGCAATACTCCCAGCTCAAAAGCAATCTGAGATTGAGTCAGCGGGATGGGTCCAGTCGTGGCCTTCTTGACTTTTTGAGGAGGGCTGCAGTCCTCACTTTTACCTTGCCAGACTTTGTCGCTTTTGATGGTGGTATAGGGTATTGCATTCACTATTTCATTAGCCGAATATTTAAGGGTGCACAAGGTCAAAATGAAGTGAAGCACTTCGAAAGATAATTTCAAGGCATTTTTAACATGCACTCTAATCATTAAACTTTTGAAGCATGGCAAACTGGTTAAATCAACTGTTCATTCAATGAGATGGATTGTGCAATGTGAGGCGTGCGCACACAGAATTACAAACGGGGCCGGCTACAAACAAATGGATCGGCCTCTGTAACATTTAACAGGCCTCATTTTAGTTCATCTGACTGTGAAACCCTCCTCCCCCCCCCTCCGAACGATGCATAGGTTCTAAAGTGGTGTAGTATACCAAATAAATGCTTTCAAGTAAAGTTATCCTAAATGGTAATAGAATATGTTATATAGTTCATGCTGTCTTTCTACTGAAACTGTTCTTTTTTGCGTTCGTGAGGTGAAGATTTTCCATCAATAGCCGCATTAGAAACAACTTTAGTCGTCTCGTCAGCAAAGTACTGCTCCAATGTGGAGCGATTGCAAACCAGCTTGTCCGTCTCGCTGGCCAAACCTTCGACCGTTACACGCTCGGTTGGATCCAACCTCCAACGACGCTGCATCATGTCATAGCTAACCGAAAAACGACGGAACAATGAGTGTGGATGTATTGAAATTGTTATTACCCCTATTCAATAAAAGGAGCATACATCGTCTCCGGAATGCCTGGTAATCGGGCAAGCTGACGGCCGTCCGTCAGCCAGGCGGTAAATTCCGGCACCGAAAACGCACTGAGGACCGATCCGTCGTACGACATCTTTCCAAAGCCAAAAATCTCCCATATTAATACACCAAACGATCAGATTTCAGAGGCTAGCGAGAAGACACGACTCAAAATTGCCTTTCGTGGTATCCACAAAATCGGAAGAGGAATCTGCAAATTTGTTCACTCTTCTTATAACTCCTTCGTTCTACGGAAACGAGGAAATAACGCACTGACCGTTCTGTTCGAAGCTCATACTCGGTCCTGTTCGTATTTAGCCAATCCAAACTCGGAGATTTTAAAGACGTAATCAGCCGTGACCAAGATGTTCCTTGCGGCCAAATCTTGATGAAGAACGGAACAGGAGTGGAGGTAAACAGTCCCTCGGGTCCACTTGATGACTGTGGGGCAATTGTTGAAAGTGGACCGTCGCAAATACTTTTAGGCAGCCACACTTCCGGTTGGTCCCCTGCCACTGCATAGAGATCAGGTATGAATTCGACACGCCCGCCGTTTTTTCTCGGCCGCTCGAAATATAGTGACGGATTTAGGGCAAAAAATTGCAAAGGTAATTAAGTGAGACGCCTAGTAGGCTTAAAAATTTCGCATGGCGTTCCAGTTTCACCACCACCCGAAGTTCGTCGGAAAAGTTGCGCCGAAGATATTTAGTATTAAGCGCAGTGGCGGTTACTTTCACCGCGACGGCAGTCAGACCTTTTGCTACAATCAGGGGAACACGTGTAAAACCCTTGTAGACCAACGTGAACTCCCCTTAATGAAAATCTCTCCACCTGAAAAAATAATTAGTTTCGGTTCATTTAACGAATGAACGAGCAGACATGGATGATCAAACAAATTAGGAGAAGAACAAAAGAACGAATAAATGAACATTATTAGGAAGGAACGCGCAAACAGCAGATAAACGAGAACAGATGAAGAACTAAGCAAACGATAAGACGAGCAAGCGAGCGTGCCAGCTCGTCCACTTCAGCTCTCACATCATTTTTTGCCCTACTTGGACTTTCCCACAACACTCCAGGAAAACATAAACGTTCCTATGGATCGCTGTAATTCGCTTTCTTGAGCGGCGGTCCTTAATGGTTATCTCCGAACACCATTTTTGCCCATGAGATTTTTTGCAGGAAGGATAACTTCCGCCTCATCGCAGCTGGGCACTGCGGTTCAGCAACGTCTGCCTCATCAAGTGATGGATGGATTGATTGCCCAGACTGTGGACAATCATATCAAGGGGCAGGACAACTTCGCATGCGCTAAGGAAAAGGGTTTTGTTTTACGGCCCAAGCGACCGGTTTTTACCGCGACCTTCTTTATTTCATCTTCTGTACAAGCAGCTATGGTAGCCTTTCATGTTACGTGCGAGTTCTGCGCCAAGCCAACCACCTAGTTCGGCGTGTTCCTCTCGGCGGCCGCCACGCTACTGCCGAAGCATTCACTGCCTTCCTGTCTGATTGTATCAGCACGTTCGATGGTGCCTGGCGTCGTTTTCTCCTTTTCTCGTATTTAACTTTCAGCTTGCTGACCGCCAAGGAAGAATGGAAAGTCTCATTTACATTTCTCATCAAATCCAACCTTCTCCGCACCGACGATCTGCTCACGGTACTTGAGCTTACCCGACCACTGCAAAGCCATCGACTTTGTAACTGCAGAAAATAGTCATGCAAAAAATAAGCGACGTTAAAGGCGTTGACTTCGGAAGATGCCGTTGCACCAGCGACGATAAAAAAGCTCAATGATCTGCAAAGAAAACACCCGGCCGTTGATCCGGACGCCAACTATTCTGCTCCACCAAAACATCACAGGTCCAAAACCTGATCCAATCACTGAGACCGACGTGCCGTTCGAGCGGGAATATCCACTCGTCTGGGATATGATTGTGTGGAAAACCATGGCAACGGCACACATGGTAGACACAACTTTTGGGATTGGAGCTGCAGCCGCCTGGGCGGAGAAGCAGAAGACCAATCTACAATTTTTTAACCGGCCGTTTTCAGCTTTTGAAACGTTTAGACTGGCTGGGCAAAACGACTTTATTTTTTGTGGGACGCAAAATCTCTGAGAAGATTGGCAAAAGGAAATCCCTTAACTATCTTTATCAACGCATCAGCATCGAAATCCAAAGCGGAATGCTGCAGCTGTTTTGTTGCACCCATATAAACGCCGTTTGCATGAGATTAATTCTGTTTTAAGCCTGAAGCACGATCTTTTTGTTGTTGGATGATGGAATATGTCCCAGCAAAGGGAAAACCCCATATTTGAAAAAGCGAGCGTGGGAGCGAATGAACATTACGCAAAGGAACGAACGGACAAAAAATGAATAAGAACAAACGAGAAACGAAGAAAACTGGAAAGGTTTGGGGCTATAAAATTTGCAATTTCATTGTGATCTAATTATGGTCCCTGAAAAAATGTAGAATAGAACACAGAAACACTCAATAAAGCACCAAGGCCAGACTCAGCGAAATTCGACGCGTCGTACTGCGAAACGTCCTGCAAGCATCCGGGCTTTCAATAGTGACAGGGAATCCGCTCGTTCGTTTTCGACATGCCATGATGGCCGGTCAAGATGCTACCGCGCGCTTCCTCAAACACACTTTTGTTCAGGTTGCGAGGAATAGCGAGAATAAAAGTATCAAACAGAGGTGTTCTACGAAAGACGCTATGGTAAAGTATGCGTGATTTTAAAATAAAGTAAAAGATTCAGCATCGGTATTCAGCCGTTTGGGTGTCGCTCTCGAAAATCAGGTTGACGGCTCGAAGAATCGGATTTTCCCGCTGATGTTCCTAAACCCAGCTTGGAGACAAGAAACGCAGCAAAACTGGTTTGTTCTGGGACACCATGTCCGAGCAGAAGTACTGCGAGAGTGCATTAACAATCTGTTCTGCCTCCCAGTCTCAAACCCATCAGCGACGTCGCAGTTGAACTTTTGTACGCCAAATACCACAACGAGTAGCTTGAGCTGCGTCATGGTATAGTTACGCTGGCTTTTCGAGGCGTTTGCAACCATGTGCTCGCATTAATCTTCCTTTTGGATTATCCCTTCTCCGAATATCTTTGTAGAGGCGTCAGTAAGAATCTCAGAGTCCTAATCCAAACTAAAATGCTGGAGGATGGGATGAGTTTCCAACGCTTTTTTCAGATTTCAGAAAACTGTCGCCTGCTCAAATTCCCAAACGAAGCTACGATCCTCCGTCAGGATTTTAAGTCATTTGGCGAAAGCAAAACCCCCCAATATGAAATGACAACAGTACGAGATCTTTCCCAAAAACGTCCGAACGGCACTGCAAGTCCATAAGCATGGGGTACTGTTTGATTGCGCGTACCCTCTCCGGGTTGGAAGATATTCTGGCGGGGCTGACCAAGTGGTCGAGGAACTTCGTAGACGTCAGAATCTCGCCAGAACAATTTCAAAATGCACTGGGTGTTCCTTCCACGTGAAACTAAACATTCAAATCATCAGTATAAATTGAGGGACACCTCTTTGGAGGATCTGCACGTCACAGACAAAAGAAATGCGCGAGGTGTCGCCCGAAACAATAGTAATTAGAGGACCATTACAAAAAAGATTTGCAGATTATTCTGCTCAGCAACCACACGAGAGACAAACGAGAACGTCGATTCGCTATAGACTGCGGTAATGCCCGTATGGCCTCAGACAGACAGGGCACCTTAGACAGAAAAGATAGGCATTCGCACATTTGCACAATCTCTGGAATTCGGAGAGCTGGCCCAAACATTCTGCACCGGAGTGTTATGAACGGGAATTTGATGAGGGGAACATTATTCTTATTTTAATGAACGGAGACGAAGTTGTGAGGGAGAAGCGGCGGAGACAAACTGAGGCTGTTGAGGAGTAAGGTAAACATAGTACGATTGATTTTGAAACGGCGGAGATTGATTGGGATACTGAGTGGGAGCGATTTAGTGTAGGAACTGATACTGCTGATGAGCCAAAAATTGGTTGGAATTTCCAGACGGGTTTCGGTTCGGAAAGCCGTTTTTTGAGTAGCAGTCTTTTTCGATATAACACACACGCTTGCATTGATGACAAGTTCTGGTTTCAAGTTGTCTTCCGCGGAAATTGTTTTGGAAATTTCCTCTTGGGTTGCGCACGGAATTCTGACGAGTGTCATCGCTTTGTTTTTGAAGCGCAATTTTAGGGCTAACCTGGTCTGCCAATGCTTTTATTTGGAAGTCGGTGTTAGCCGACTTGGTTGTGTTTCCTATTTAACGCGCGACGGACGGACCTTCATACGCAGCAAGGACCGGAACCGAGATTCAGCCGCTGGCTAAGAAACGTTTCGCCGAATATTTTGAGCCAGAATTTTGCAAGATTGCATGATTTCCATTCTTTAAGACACTTTCCTCGTGGAGACACTGGATGCTCGCGGCGTTCTAAAGATCCTCCGTAAACTCCTGAACCAATTTTGGAAGTTCACGGCGCATGAAATGAGGTTTTAGGCTTTTGGGCAACTGACAAATTAGTTGGAAGACACTGTTGTGCTTCCAAGCACTAGAATGTGTGTGCTTTAAGTTCCGCAAGATGCGTGTAGGGTACGAGTGCGGCTCTTCATGTGCAAGACGACGCTTCGTCTTATCGTTGAGAAACATCCTGCTTCCCAAAGGCCTTGCGAAAAGCTTGGCGCAACTCGTTTTAAGTAGCGCTGGTCTGCATGAAATGATGCCAATTCATCGTGTTGCCTTTGAGAGCGAGGAAAAGGTAATTGAGCTTCGAATTTCGTCGTCTTATTTACAGTGAGATGTGACGGGCTCAAATTGCATCAGAAACTTTACCACGTTTTCGCTTCAATTTCCTGGAAAGGTCGGAAGTTCTTTGGACGGACGGGATTTGTTTTGGAACTTCAAAGCCCTCCTGGCCGCAATTGCGTTTTAAACGCGTGCTCAACTTTCCCGTGAGCAGACTCATCAGAGCTTGATTACTTTCGGATTTTTCATAACCCTCATCCTTCTCATTGCTCAAGTCCCCGGTCGGCGGGAGCGCGTAGACTTCGCCTTGGCAATACCCTTGGGTTGAGTTGAGGGGGCCTGATTGATTGGTTCCTTTTAAACGGAATTTTTTTTTTGCCTGTATTATCATTTCATAAACCTTCAGGCCTTCTCCAATTTTTAGAATTTATTCTTTCAGGCTAACTGACATTACTATTCGCTGCTTTCATCTGACCTGTTCCAACCAAGTCCGGCCAGTATGAGCGAGGGTGGAGAATTCAGTTACTCTGCGGGATAGGCCACGTGGCATCTAAATCGGTCGCCCCCTAAGGGCTACACTCCCTGACCCCATGGGTGAGGGTATTCCTTTACTGCTGGCCCCCTGAGGCCATGCCCCTTAGAAATTGGTACCAGCACCCCCTTGCGATCATAAACACGCTTCGGCATGAATTCAGACATCCAGACATGCAGACGTGTCAAAACCCATCATTCACCAAAAGAAAGGACTAAATCAACTTGAAAATTTCCCAAACAAGTTTTTTACATTTCGTTCATCGCTATTCTTACCTTGCTGGTGTTTTGGTGCAATAAACATAAGATAGTCCGTTTCCACCGCAATAACCTGACAATTCGGCACACAACGAATCCGCCACTCAACACTGTCACAATCACCGAAAAACATTCCAAACACACTCCAGATGTTGTGTAATAAAATAAAAACTTGAAACATGAACTGAAATTGCGAGATCTCGTTAAAAAATCAGCTCCGTACGACTTTCACGTCGCCGAGTAAAACGTCAGGAAAAAAAAAAGAGACAGACACGACTGGCTGCTGAAAATTTTACATCTGCTCGTCGGAGACAAGACGATGTGGAAGAGTCAAAGCCATAAAAAGGCAGTAAGATGCTGGCTGACCGCCGTCCAGCATTGTTCAGGCTGCCGTAAAAAGAAAGAGTCGGGACTGGGCACTGGTCATCCAGCCCGACACTGCACAGACAGATGCAATATTTCTTCCCCGCGACGCACAATATTGACCAGGTCGATTGTTTCGGCCGAAAAAGGTGACGACGCGGTTCCGCAACCCGACGACGGCCTTGTTATCGTCTCATTGTTCTATGCCAAAAATAAATACTGTACATCGATTTCGATTACAGAACCGAAATCACTGGTATTGCTCTTGCTTGCGTCATACCATAGAATGATCTGCTTTGGTTGTATTAATCCAGTTGTATTAATTGAAAAGGTCCATCCGTCACACTGCCGTACTGTGATAGGCTTCATCGTTGAAGGGTAGGAACGCTCCTCCGTAGGACGACGTGCTTCGACGTAATCAATCTCCAGGCTGACGACCGCCCGAAGAGTCGAATTGAGCAACTCTATTTTCTCCGGCCATTTTGGTATATTGAAGATTTCCGCCATAATGGAAATAAACATGGGCGCAGTGGGGGGATAAATGAGAGATCGGTGACGCGTTCAATTTCCTCTCCGTCTACGTACCACATCAGGGCTTCTTTTGTCCAGAGCAGGCGGTACAGGTGAAAGTCTTCCGCTAAGTTACTTTGAATGAAGCTGTTAAAGGCTCTGTAGTATTTCTGAGACGATTCCTTGACCTGCCCCGCAGTGCAGAACTGAAGGCCACGCACTTGGCAGCTATGCAAAAGAAACTAGTTTTAACATCCCAATTAACAGTTGAATGTTCTGTGAAATACCGTTGGGCGTCCCATCGTTGAGGACAGACAGGTGAGGGATTTCTCCTTTCTTATAAAGTCGACACAGGACCCATTGCTGGTTTTGATGACACGAGCTGCTTCGACGCCTGCATCGATCATCTGGCCTGTAAAATGGCTACATGACCGTTTGCTCCCTGGCTCTTTCATTAGCTGTCCTGGTTCCAAGTTGTAAAGACCCTGAACGAGCCTGTCGCTCATTACATTGGAATGTTGTTTTGAATGATGTAGACCATATGAGTTAACAGCTACAATTGAGCGGTCAAGTCATAGCCAGTATTGATTATTGTGGACCCGCTGACCTCAGACCAATCTTTTCCACTGATGTTTGCTGGCGTACCTGTAATTTTACTCCCAACTGTACTGTCGCAGTGCATGAAAAGACCTCTAAATACTGTTGGCTCAGAGTTGAAAGAAGCAGACTGCCGGACCCGAACATTTTGACCGCAGCTTACGCAAAACAATTCCTGGTACTGCATGAATGGCTTGAGCATAAAGAAAAGATGACTATGATACCAATACCATTTCTGTTTCAGGGTTAACGGAAGAGGCGTGGCCACGACTCGATTTGGGATCTGGGAAAAAGCGGGGCGACCATATCTGTCCTTTCTATTCCAACTTCATTAAAATATGTCTTACCCAATGCCGGGACTTAACACTGGCAGAATACAGTCCAATAGGGAGAAAACGCAAGACCCTCTTCAAGGACAAAGGCTACTAACCAGTAAGGCGGAACTAGCCAGTAATACAATCGATCCCATTTTGTTTGTCAAATGCACGGGCCGGATCGTGAAAAGCAGATGGACAGCCTTTCAAGGTCATTCAGTTGCAGGACTGATTTAACTGTTTTTTATGTGATAAAATGTTTTCGAATAAATGATAATTGCAAAAATTGTTTGCTACTTATATTTTAGGCTTCGTTATCTTTTCGGTGGGAGACACGTTTGCTTATACTAACGAAACAGCCTTTCGTGTGGCCGGAGTGTACGAGGGCTCCTAAATATGTAATGTCACTTGGTTTTTTTACACAAGATGAGAGGAGATAAAAACATTCTGCTAATGGAAAAATGTAGGGGGGCGACTGCTAACTTGGAAATAAAAAATCTAGGTCAACGCGAGAATGGAGCAAGGTAAGAGGGGCGAGCGGACGCAGGCCACTTTCAGTAGCTGAGTCACGCAATGAGCTGTTGCACATGTAAATGTGTTTTTTGCTCTGTTACGACCATCTTTGAGATTTTTAATGGTCTTCCACCCTAAAAATTTATTGTCTGACAACATCAAACACTTAAGGGAGGTGATGGGTTTCGGCGGTGCTGTGTAATTGGAATTACTTAATGTATGAAGAGGAAGTTTTTTGTTGGAAGATCCGATCTCCAAAAGAAGTTCTCCCACCGTGTGTAGCTTCGTAAACATGGAATGCCGTGCTGGCCTTCGTTGATTTGTGTCCTCACCCATCACATGCTCAGATAGGGTATGTAGTTAACTTTCGTTCGCCAAACAGCAAACGGATTTTAGGGAGGAATTGAAATATGAAAGTTTATTAGATCGCTGGCGCGACAGAGAGACCTGAATTCAGCCGCCGGGGTTCCTAGTGCGAAACTTTTTACCTATTTCCACACTTTCAGTGGCTTTCATTTCAATGGAATCACTGGTGATCAGAATTTTCAAAACATAAGTCCTGTTTGTTTGGCTATCTGATTTGGGAGACTGTAGCGGGGCGAAGTTTGCCACGATGCTTGCTCGCGTGATTAATCGCAGGCATCGCCAAACGATTTGAACTTGCGGTTCTGCTCGCAAAACTTTGAATGATTTCCCCATTGGCGATAAAAGCCCAATAAATTCGCTTCAATTTTATTGCAGTTTTTGGGAAATGCAGCTTTACGACAGGGAGAAATGAGCAGATGAATTTGAGTTTTAGACCCTAAAATTGAACAGAGAAAAGTTGTTTTCCCGGACAGGGGATTCAACTTTGACCCGTGCTGCGACTGTTGTCTCCGAAATTTGCTTTTTTATATTTTCAAAAGGTATGAGGTATGATGTAGGTTTAAGGTAATTTCGGCTGTTTCAAATTTCATGTCAGTTCGAAATCAAAAAAGTTGGGAGGAGAATAAGATTGCAGACAGAATGTTGACAGGGCATCTGCTGTGTGTCTTCCCCGAGTCGATTTATTTATTTTTCACTGAGCTGACCTACTTGATTCATTATTTTTCCCTTACTCAACTGAGGTGGAGCTACTGTAGAGTCCCGACCCATCCGTGGCACTTTTTGGACCCCCTAGTAAATCAGACCCGGTGGGCCAAAACAACTGTTACGCTTCAATCGATCAATCAAGCGCTTGTTTCTCCCCTAATTGCTGACCGAAAATTTCGGAGCTATATCAATATTTATTACATTTACAAATCTGACTCCATCTCTTCACCATCACCAGATCCTTCACCAAACTCTTCCTCGGCAAAACAGCTCATTTCTAAAAAGTCTTAATTTTCGTCATCACCGACCACTTCATCGCCGATTTCACCGCTGATTTGATCCATCCTGGCTGGCAAATTTTCTTTGGGACAAATTTGAACGGCGGAAGCGATCAAGGGTCCTTTTTCTGTCTTCTTCGGTGTAGCGATTACGACGGCCCATTTTTTTAAAAAAATATTTAAAGAAAACGCAAAAAAACGAGATGAATCAATCAATCGACTGCAGGAAGGAAGGATGAAAACTGCAACTGTGAATTGCTTACGCAATCAATCAATCGACATGTGCGGTCTTGTGGTTCGCACATTTTTGCAATCAATCAAAATAGTCGCTTTTTACTGTGTGATGACGTAGGTGCCACGGATGGGTCGGGACTCTACAGTACTAGAAACAGGGCCTAATTACTTTCAATGCGTGAAAATGCAAGTGACATTACTTATTTAGAAGCCCTCGTATATTATATGTATAACTGCTATTCCCGTCCACTCAAGATGCAACTGCACGAATAATATACATGCATTGCCATTGCATCACATCCGGCAATATAAACAGAGCATACTGTATAGTTAGATAAGAAGAAAACAGACACATTACCGTCGTACTATACTAACTACAAAAAGTCAGTTATCCCTACGTGCCGCCAATTTGCATGGCACGCCAGTATTGATCCCTCTGGGTAAGTAAGAGGTATGTGCTCCACTTGACAGTTTATCTCTCGCGCAGTGCTATAGAGAGACACTTATTCACCTTACGGCAAGGAGTGTGTTGTGACATGAATATTAAACATTTTTATTGAAATCTGGAGCATCACTATACGAGGACACGCAGAAGAGCGAGAGCGCGCGTCGCTACGTTGTACATACCGCGACCCATATTTCGCGAGAGTATGTGCGTTGCAGACATCGTTTTTGGGAGTTGCGTATCGAACAAGGAAAAGCGCGTGTATAACTGTAGCGTTTTTAATTTGCTTCACGTACTCGTATATACAGATAGTACTGTATACTTTTAAGCCACGCGCGGTTGCAGCATATATTGCTGTGATCACGCTCAACTACTGGTCTACTCGTTTATGTGACGCGTTGTTGACGGGTTTCCCGTAATTTGCATGTCAAGACTGGCACACGCAGCACGCAAGCCGATTTTGTAATTAGCTCTACCGCAAAGTGAAAAGGGACGACTCTTTTTGGGGATTACAGCAGTCGCCTCCAATGCAATATGTGTACATCCGAGCCCCGAAACAGTAACGCTAATTATGTTTATCCTGCGCCTGCAGTTTCCGGCCGGACACCTTGGTGTTGTTGCAGTAGGCGTTGACAGTAATAGTTTGAACACTACAATTTGCAGCCTTTCCGTCGTCTGTCAGGTCTCGGATAGAGAAATAATTATATTATTACCCTGCCGGAGATCGAATAACGCGTGGACTTTGCAAAGGCTAAATGGATCCGATTTGGATCGGGATGGTCATTTTCTACTGGTATGTATAATTGAAAATCGTTTAATTTTTCCTATACATAAGATGTAAGTACTCCGTCGTTTTTTTGTAGTTGTTATTAAACTAGGAGTCATTGTTCTCTTGTTTTCCGAACGCTCAAAAGTACCGTTATATAATATAATTCGACCCTAATTGAGGCACTTTATCCGGTAATCCGTTTCCGATCCCGGTCTGAGAGATTGTAGGACCATCACTACAAGACTATAGCTGGTCAGTCTTGTCAGGAAATAATTCTTGTTGTAGGGTTTACCGAAAATGCAATCTCTCGTTTAGCTCTATGTACCCGCCAAATTAAGGGAATACTTCTTTGTCATACAGAACACAAGAGGAGTAAAATTGCTGATTAACGATTAACTTTGAGGGGAAAAAATCATCCGACGAACTGTAAGACTGAGTGTTCACGTGCAGCACATCAATGCAAAAAGCTTGCCTTCTAATTTTGAGTTCGCCTTTTTTGTTTTAAGATTTTTTGTGCCTAGACAATAAGTTTGCATGAAGTTGCAGAACTTAGTTAACTCGCGCCGTAGTTTAAGGAGGACAGGAGCCGGAGACAGCAAATAAAGAGGAGAAAGAAACTGTGTCAGTGGTTCGCCAGGTGTGCGGTACCCTCTCGAGTTACTACTGTCCCATCCCTGCAGGTGCGCTTTTGTTCGATTGAAGTAGAATTTGGAGTAGGCCTAGGCCGGTCGTGGACACCGCAGCAACAGCTGAAAGGCAAAATTAATAACCGGGATCGAATTTTATTGACAGGCCCTGGTTCGCCGCCAAATATCGATTTCTTTCTTTTATAGCCTGCTACGTTGAGGCAGCGTCATGGACCTGGTTCATGGTCCTTGGCCTCACTACTCGTACATTGTGGAACACTCGCATAAAAACCTAATAGACTACTGTGTGGTTAACTTCGTTGTCTGTCTGTCTGTCTGTCTGTCTGTCTGTCTGTCTGTTTGTCTGTCTGTCTGTCTGCCTACCTGTCTACCGGTCTGGCTGGCGGCTTCAGTTTATGATGTCTGTCGTGCTCTAGTCTGGGTTGTCTTTAGACATTCCTGATTACACGAGTTTTCAGCGGTTCCATTTCAAATTGCCAAGCATGCAATAGCTCGTCAAATAGACTATGGTCACTATGACGCCTGATTATGTATTGGGAAATGGCAAATTTACACACGGTGTGAATGGTGTACTTGACGGCACCCACCGTTACGAGATTTGGCAGCCCGTGGGACAGTGTGGTATGGTAGAGGTGGTAGCGCACCTTAGTTACACACCTTACCATATTACCGTACACTGATATATAGGGCAGCCCAGGCCGGCAACCCCGTCCACGGATGGATGATAGGCAAACATGGAAATGAGGTCTGTGCCTGCCTACGTGTAGTTAACCGGCACGCAATCGAAACCGGCAATTCAGCGGTATATTTTTTATGGGTCTTGACTCTTGTCCCTCCGCGCCGTCGATCACTCCATAGGTTGGGTAACACTACCACCACCACCGCGGCTCTCAGAATAAGTGTCATCATACTCCAGTGGCCCACATTTTTGCGAATATCTTTGGCAGGTGGAAAAGAGAAG
>LRSR01011369.1:0-13272 GCA_001579985.1 Hypsibius dujardini
CTTGAATATTCAGCGGTCAGCAATGTGTATGAAAGTTTGGTTGATTGATCTGTTGTTGATTAGACACTCAGCAAGAGATCAATCAATCACTCGATCGCTTCTTAACATAATTTCTCAATTCCTATTCAAGGCAAATAAACATCGACTCTCAACATAGCTGAAACATGTTACCCATTTTTCAATTTAGTTTTACATTATCATCACCCACAAGTTCAGTCTTCCAATTCAAGCAGTCGAAATCAGTCACTCGAGTATCCAGCGGTCAACAACTGTATAAACAATTGATTGATTGGTTGATTTGTTGATGCTTAAAAGTTCAGCACGAGATCAATCAACCGACCGTTTGTGCAGATTATTCTTCCCATTCAGATTTGAGGTAAATTCACATCGGCTTTTTACATAGCTGAAACATCTTATCCATTTTTAAATTTCACTTTCACATTCCAATCACTATGAGCACTTACTTGAACCTTTTTGGAGATTTCCGGCATGGTTTTTGCCTGCTGATACCACAGTGCGCCGTCGCTCGGATCGAAGGCAAGAAATCGAAATCCGGACGTCTCTTCACCGTCCTCAGATTCCTCAAGGACTGTCAGAATTTTCATCCACAAGCAACGTTCCTCGACCGCGTCGGATTTCTGGGTGGCGGAGAAAAAGGTGCCGAAATGATTGTCGTGTTCCCCGTGCATTGCAGTAGCTGCAGAAACGGTGTGGCAGTGCCATTCTTCCGCCTCGAACTTCGCATCCACAATGCTGGCCTGCTCTGCTGGGGGAACCTTTGTCATTATGGATTGATGGATATTTAAGAGGAGGATGGAAGAAGCAAAGCAGGAGGACGTTTTATTCGCGAAATAAATTTTGGAGATTTTCGCCGGTTCTCTTTTTCCTGTTCCGTTTCAAATGTTCCTTTTGTTCTTTCTTCATTGTTCCGAATTCAAGCACTATTTTGACACTCGTCCGTTAATCGGTCCGATTAATTTTGTTTGTGTTTTCTTTCGACGTCACTCACAGTCAGAACTCTTTTTCATTCCGTGACCACTTACTTGGTCGACGAAGATTAATTTTTACTTGGCAAAATTATCTCACTATCTTTCGCAAAGTTTGTATTATTTTCTTGAGCAGAACTCCGTTCATCCATAAAAGCATATTTAGATTCTCTCTCCGGCGCATGCTGATTGCTGACTGACGACAGGATGCAGTATTTATTTTATGATATTATATTATAATATTATTTATTCGCTACGTTGCTGTGGCATCTTGCAGTATCTCTAAGCCCGCTATTTATTTGCGCCCAAAAAAGGGGAAGTTTATTGTTCAACCAGAGCACCGACAAGTTGACGGCAGTGGGTTTTGTTCGCGGGTGACCCACTGTTGTGGGATGGCGACTTCGTCCGGTAAGTGAATTCGCGTTCTCTTGACTCCCCATGTGACGGTTTTTATAATTAGGCCAAATTTCAGCAGCAAATTATGCATCGCGTGGTGTGTGGGATTCAAGTTTTCTGAGCATCTTTATTATGTGGTGTAATATTTTATGATGTGATAAACTTTCTTCATTGCAATCTTTTTGAAATGTTGTGTTTTGGTGATGGGAACGAATTAATTCCTCTAGACTGATGATTGATTGATCTATTAGATGGTTAGTTTATTTGCAGTGAACGAATTAACTGCTGTAGACTGATGATTGATTGATCTATTAGGTTATTAGTTTGTTTGTAGCGACCGATGGAATCTTTGCCTTCCAGAGTTGCACATTAGGATTTTGTTTTAAGTTAGAATTGCGTTAGACATTTACATTGTAGTGAAATATATTGCTTTGCGTAATAATTTGCAATTTGGATATTCTATGAACCAATTATTAGTGTATAGTTGTACTGGGTATTCAAAGCAATCAGCAGTTGATCGATCACTTGATTAATCTGTCGACTGTGTGACTTTGATATATTATATATGATGTATTATGTTGCTCCTCCTGTTGCGTCCCGGCAGAAAGCAGCGGCGATTTCGACAAAGTGCTAGAGTCGGTCAACCCGTTCGGCAAATACCAAAAGCTCATCCTCAGTACGTATTATGTACCCAGGCGCCACAATTTATCGTCACTGTTATTGTGACCTGCCCACTTTTTGGTTTTATGTCCACAGCGTTCGTTTTCCTGCCGGCTGTCATCCCTGGGAGCTTTCACGGCTTCAATCAGGTACGCACGAACTCTTCCATCGATACCCGTGCCTCGTTATCTGGCTATTTCAGCTGCAATAACTCCTGATCTGGTGTTATCATTCATGTTTCACTCCTGATTGACAGTTCTATCTTTCCCATTCACCAGGTCTTCTTAGCTGCCAAGCCAAAGGACTTTTGGTGCCATCTACCCGATTTCGCTTATCAAGGTACATCCAGTGCATGCGCATTACTGTTCAAATCAGGACGTGACTAAAGTCTGATTTTAAACTAAATTAATAATGATTTTATTCAAAATTAAACCGCTTTTTCCGGGGATTTTTTTAAAATCAAATTTAAAATACAGTCACCGTTGATGAGAAATCTATCTAAACAACACTAATACGCATACATTGACGCATTCCGTCATAGCTTAATAACGGAAACCGTTAAAACGCACCTTTTTTGTAGTGCCGGATCCGGAGGAGCGAAAAAAGTTCGTCCCGCGGCAGTATGGCCCGAAAAACGGTCCCAACGGCACGCACAGCCAGTGCACCATGTACAACGCCACTGAAGAGCTCATCCTGTCCGTGCCGAAGAACCACACGGACTGGTATCTCGCCAACCTCTCCATCGTGCCGTGTCAGAAGGGCTACGAGTTTGATCGGAGCTTCTTCCGCGAGAGCGTCGTGACGGAGTGGAAGGTTCGTCTATGGAAGAAGCGAATCTTTCGCATTATTTGGATTCTTGCTGCTTGTATAATTCGCGTAATTCGTATGATTCGTATGATTCATATGATTAACGTTTTCAGCTGGTATGCGACAAGCAATATTACCCTACCCTTGCCTTGGTGAGTCGAAACTTCCACTCGAATCGAGACAGTTGCTTGTGAAAGACCCTGATGAGATGATTGTGATTTGCAGATAATGCTCATGATGGGTGCGGCCTTAGGCACCCCGGCCTTCGGATGGATCGCGGACCGGCACGGGAGAAAGAACGCATACTTTATCTGCATCTGCGTTCAGCTTTGCGGAGGGATTGCCACGGCGTTTTCGCACAATTTTATAATGTACGGCATTCGGTTCGAGTATCTTTCCTTCTCTGCAGCCCCTGTTTCACATCCCGATCATCTGTCGGTCTGACCGATGGTTTGTCGGTCTAACCGATGGTCGGTCGGTCGGTCTGACCGATGGTCGCTCGGTCTGACCGATGGTCGGTCGGTCTGATCGATGGTCGCTCGGTCTGACCGATGGTCGGTCGGTCTGACTGACAGATGATCGGTCTGTTTGGATTGATCGGTCAAATTTGAAGACGTTGTTTAAACCGCACTATCTGTCTGTGAGTAGTTTGTGGGTTTCTTGAACGGCTTTTTGCATTCAGCCTGTTTGATTTCCGTGATGTCCCAATGTACTGCTCTGATCCTGTGTGAAGGTCATGAAATTGACTGCGTGGGTTCATCCCTTGCTTGTTTTAGGTTCTGTGTGTGCCGCTTCATTGTCGGAGCGACGTATCCTGCGGCATGGTCACTGCCGTTTACCGTCGCAATGGAGATCATAACGCCGAAATACCGCGCGGCATTCGCCACCGCCGCCTCGATATCGTACAACCTCGGTGCGCTGATCGTCGTCGGGATCGCCTATTGGATCCAGAACTGGCGGGAGTTGGCGTTGGCCACTTGTGTGCCGCTCTGCTACGTCTTCGTCTTTTGGTGCTTCATGCCGGAGTCGCCGCGGTGGCTGCTGACGCGCCGCCGCATCCCTGAAGTGCAGTCGTTCCTCTACAAAGTGGCACGCTGCAACAGCACCCGCTTCGAGCCGCAACAAATGGAGAAGATCCTCAAAGAGCACGACAAAGACTGGGACAATATCACCAAGACTAAAAACTACTCCTACCTCGATCTGATTCGATCGCCGAATCTGCGGAAGAAGACTTTCCTCTTGGCGTTCATCAACTGCGCCAATCTGTCGGTGTACCTCGGGCTAAGTTACTATTCGCCGTCACTGGGGACCAATCCCTTTCTGTCGTACACCTTGTCCGTTCTGGTGGAAATCCCAGCTTACCTGTTTGTCTTCCTGGTGGCGGACCGACTGGGTCGGAGACTACCGACGGTTGGGTGTCTGTTGGTGGGAGGAGGGGCTTTACTGGCGACGGCGTTAGTCTCCAGTGACCACTCGAGTACGCTGTTGACGCTGGGTCTCATTGGAAAACTGTGCATCAGTGCGTCCTTTACGTTTGGCGAAATTTACGAGCAGGTAAGAAATCGGTCTACCAAAATATAAAGTAATGAAAAAGGTGCTCTAAAGGCCAGAAGACTGACGCACAGACATGAGACAAACGAACAGATAGACAGAGACAGACAAGCACGCAGGTCGATAGACAGGCAGACAGACAGACAAACAAACAAACAAACAGACAGACAGACAGACAGACAGACAGACAGACAGACAAACAAACAGCATGCAGAGAGACAGAGGCAGGCAGGAAGGCAGACAGATACTGTATAAAGAATTCTAAATCCCATGCATTTATTCAAATTGACTACGGACAAAAGGATGAGAAATAACCGAATTTTCTGAGGTCTTTTATTTTGCCGATAGGAGCTGTTTCCAACTGTTGTTCGAAGTCAAGGCGCCTCCCTCACGCAATACGTCTCCAACGCCGTGGCTTGCGTTTTTCCAGTGGTCAACTACCTCGGCGAAGCCTACATCGCCTACCCTGTGATAATTTTCGGAGCCTTCTCTGTGATCGCCGGTATCTCCGCCTTGTTCCTACCGGAAACGCTGGGCGCCGACCTACCACAGACCCTGCTTGACGGCGAAAACTTCGGGCGTGACATGACCTGGAAGGACGTTTTTCAAGTATGTCCCGCCTGTCCCACCAAGGCACGTACGCCGGAGGTATTAAACAACAAACGCTGCTTCCTATCCGGCGGCGGCGGCCGCGCAGCTGATAATGCCCTCCCGGACGCCCCGGTTGTGACCGGCGCTCAGACCAGTCTCCTCACCGAGACTGGCAACCTTTAAGGCTCACAAATTTTCAATTTTTTTAACTTAAATAATGACTTTTATTTTCAAGGGTTTTTTTTCACGTTTCAAAACTCGTGTCTTGTGTGTCAGTATTTGTACAACATATTTTTTGTCGGTACAAGTATATTTCCTGACTACCTCTTATATTTATTTATTTTTGAAATCAGATGTACAGACTTGGACTGCTTTCTGATTGTATTTTACTTTCAAGTATTTTTGTGCAAGTTACCATGGCGTTGAAGGAGTGTCAGATCGAACCTTATCGTAACTCTTAACTGAGAGAAATCCCGCGACAGTGCTGACGCCTGTCGTCGAGTTCGCTGCGAAACTACTTCCGCTAATTCGTCTCGAAACTTTCGATTCATCACGTGGTACTCCCATTTGGATGCTCCGGCTACTGATGCCGGGATAAACCGACTTTATTGCGGAACCGTTTCCAGCTGGTGCCGCTGAATTGATTTTATCGAGCTGTGTGTCGCACAGTCAGTCAGCCTGTTAAGCTGCCTCACGCTCCCTGTGTTGTTTTCTCTTCCCGAAAAAAGGGGAGATTTTGTTTCCTCGTTTTATGCACCGCACACAACCCCGTTTTTCCATTTATTCCGGGATTTGCAATTCTTTTTTCACGCACACAGTGTGCGGATTTGGGATTTGTCTGACGGGTGTCTGCCTTCCTGGGTGTGGATCGCTGGTGCTGTTAGACGGCTAATGGTCTAGAACGGTGCGGCGCGCCCAAGGAGTTTCCCGATGCTGCCGCCAGCGTGGAGCGAAGAAGGAAACTCGTAGCGTGTGGCGCGCAGCAGATGGACGCGGCGGAGAGGGAAATGGAGGAACCGGAGGGCACGACCACGGATGATGCTCTTAGGAAAGTGGGATCCTTTGGGAAATATCAGCGGCTGATTGTTTTCTTCATCATTCTGCCGGCAATTGTTCCATCGGCATTCCATTCCTTCAACCAGGTATGTGGGGAGGAATCATTTTTGTTTTTGTCTCTGTGGGTCTGTGTGGTTTTCTCTTTGAAACTGTCTGTCTGTCTGTCTGTCTTTCTATCTGTCTATCTGCCTGTCTGCCTGTCCGCCTGTCCGTCAATTTGTCTGTCTGTGTTTGTATGTCTGTATGTCTGACTGTCTGTCTGCCTCCCTGTCTGTCTGTCTGTCTGCCTTCCTTCCTGCCTGTCTGTGATTTGTCTGCCTGCTTGCTTGTTTGCCTGTTTGTTTGTTTGAAAGTTTGTTTGTTTGTCGCTCTTCTGTATATTATTGGAGAATTGACGGAAATTTTGTTATCTACAGATGTTCATAGCGGCCGTTCCTGGAGATTTCCACTGCCGTCTGCCTCCAACCTTGGATCGCTACAATCTGACTGCTGCGCAAATACAATCACTCCTTCCGAATGCGCCGGAAGGAGAGGGCAAGGATCAGTGCCACATGTATGATTTTGATTACAACTTTGTGATATCGTTCGACAACGACAAGGGGACCCATGTTATCAATCAAACCATTCCTCCGGATCACCGGCAAATTGAGTGCATTTACGGATATGAGTATGACCGATCGATCTACAACAGCTCCATCGTTACTGAATGGTACATTGAAGATTTATTGTTTTGCCAACTGTACCTTCGTACTATTTTTTTGCATGTCTGTTTGTCTGTCTGTCTGTCTGTCTGTCTGTCTGGTTGTCTGTCTGTCTGTCTGTCTGTCTGTCTTTTTCTTTGTCTATCTCTTTGTCTGTATGCCTGCCTCCCTGCCTCCCTGCCTGCCTGCCTGCCTGCCTACCTACCTGCCTGCCCATCCGTATGTCTGTTCATCTGTTTGACGGTCGGTCGGACTGTCTATCTGTCTGTCTTTCTTTGCTGGTCTTCCATTTTTGCCCATTGGTCTGCCATTAGTCAGCTTGGTTGACTATTGGCATATCTGACTTTTGCCGTAGCTACTTGTTTGTTTCCCTGTCCAGTTGTTCCAAAGATAATAGCCTTGTGTTGCCTTTCAGGGATCTTGTGTGTGATAAAAGTTTTCATCCGACATTGGCGTTGGTAAGTGTGAAGTCATTAGTCATTACCCCGGCTGGTAACCCAATTTAATGCTCTCGCTCCGACGACTCCCAGGTGCTCCTCTCGATCGGCGAAGTCCTCGGCACCCCGGTTTTCGGCTACTTATCCGATCAAATTGGCCGGAAGAGGCCCTACCTTGCGTGTTTCGTCATCCAGCTCATTTTCGGCGTGGCCACTGCGTACGCCCCAAACTTCCCGGTGTTCTGCGTGTTTCGCATCATCGTCGGCGGCACCTACGGCGCCATATACAGCCTCCCCTTCATCTTGGCCTTGGAGATTGTGGGGCCGGAGCATCGCGCCACAGTGTCGGTTCTCTGCTCCATCACCTACAGCCTGGGGAATATCGGTCTGGCAGGCATTGCATATTTAGTGCGAGATTGGCAGGCATTGGCATTGTACACTTCCGCTCCGTTGAGCGTGGTGGGACTCGCTTGGGTATTTATACCCGAAAGGTACATCTGTGTGTGTGTTTATGTGTGGGAAGGTGTTCGGTGGTGTTTAAATATTTATCTTTAGTTAATGGTATCCTTACATGTTTTTTTTGGTTACCCAGTCCGCGATGGCTCATCGCGAGGGGACGTGTCGAGGAGGCGAAGGGTTTCTTTCGAAAGGCTGCGAAACTCAATGGGGTTACAATTGACCAAACTTTTCTCGGTAAGTGGCCCGAGTTTACTTGTCCGATCTACAATTATGCAGACAATATTGATGAGAGACCGGTTGGCAAGCAGGCAAACCGACAGACAGACAGGCATACAGATAGACAGACAGACAGGCATACAGGCATACAGATAGACAGACAGACAGACAAACAGGCATACAGATAGACAGACAGACAGACAGGCATACAGATAGACAGACAGACAGGCATACAGATAGACAGACAGACAGAGCAGACAGAGCAGACCTTCAAAAGTAAAAGCACTACATGGCGTCTAATTGCATTCTATTCTTAGATAGTCTCGGTAAAGAGGAGATCCAGCAGCAGCGGTTGTCACCTCCGGGGAAGCGACACACTTTTCTGGACCTCTTCAAGACACCAAACCTCCGTCGAAACACTCTTCTGCTGACGTTCGTTAACTTTGGTAATCTGGCCGTTTACAGCGGGCTTAGCTACTACGGACCGGCTCTATCTCCCGCTCCCCATCTCTCCTTTTTCCTCTCCGGCTTGGTGGAGCTTCCGGGCTACCTGTTTGTGCAGTTCACGGCGGATCGATTCGGTCGGCGGATGCCGCAGATCTCATGCATGCTGGTTGGCGGGATGGCCTGCATCGCGGCGGTAACGGTGCCGGAGAGCTCACCGAGTGTTTTCATGGTGTTTTGCTTGGTGGGCAAGCTATTCATCAACATTTCCTATCTCATTGCTGAACTGATGGAAGGTATGCACTATTGGTGCCTGTGTGTACTACCGGTGTATTTAGTGCGTCTATTGTGCAGATTTTGAAATTGTATGACTTACCGGGCTTTTACCGGGGGATAGGTGAGCTGATCCCAACGGTGATACGGAGTGAGGGAAGTGCCTTTACGGAGATTGTGGCATCAGCCTTAGCGACATCGGTGCCCTTGATTGTTTATCTCGGTTATCAATACCTCTCGTTGCCGCTCATTATTTTCGGAGTGCTCGCGTGCGTCGCTGGTGTTTTTGCTTTCTTCCTGCCGGAAACCTTTGGTAAGGCACTAGGTGCTTTCAATGATTACGTGCCTAGATTTTGCACTGTTCCTCTTCTGTTTGTCTCTCTGTCTATAGCAAGTCTATCTCTGGTATATTTATGCGCCTGTCTTGTCTGCTTGTGTGCCTGCAAGCTTAGAAATTGTCTGTCTCTCTGTTTGTCTGTCTGTCTGTCTGTCTGTCTGTCTGTCTGTCTGTCTGTCTGTCTGTCTGTTTTGTCTGTCTTTCTCTTCGCATGTCCATCTGCCTATTTATGATGGTCCCTTTATCTGTATATTTGCCTGTGCGACTGCGTAACCTACAAGCTTAACTTAATTTTTGTTGGTCAATTTTCAGGCGCCGATCTTCCCGAGACAGTATTCGACGGCGAAGAGTTTGGCAAGCACACCACTATGCGGGAGCGATTCACCCTGTTTCCGGTGAAGAAAAGGAGCCGCTCCTCAATCAGCGCAGACAATCGTGATGAACTGAGACACTTCAGCGAGAACAGTGATCAAGAAAGTGCAATACGTCAGCGAGAGCGGGCTCCTTCTGTGGTTGTCGCTTGAGTCTTTTTTATTTTGTAATGTTTTCTCGTTTTCTTCGTTTCGTATGGCCCCGTCCCTGTCGCAGTATTTAATACCTGACATATGTACGTACCAGTACAATACCCCACTGTGAGCATCCCTGAGAAGTTAATTCAACCATTTAAGAACAATTTCCAGCAACGGTTCATCACTAAGATTTCTCATAGGCAGAACTCTGCTTTTCTACCATACAGTACATGTTGCTAAGAAAACTGAGGAATCATGGAGCAAAATGTGTGTAAAAAACACCCCTTATTGCATATCTTTGTAATTGAGGTACGCTTCAGATGCGGTTCTTTCTTGAAGCAGACTCCATTTGCTTATCAGTGCTTTCAGGTTCAAATTCAGCAGCACCACCTTAGAGCGGACCGGAAGATTGGTGTGTGGACTGGTGTCATGTTTCTGAAACCACAATGAAATTGCTGCTTTTTCATATGACTTCCCATCTGTAATGAAACCGAAGAAGAGGAAGGACGTCAGATGCCATTTTACCGACTCAAAATTAAATATGATGCGAACTCCCAAATTTAGTTAAATTCTAGTCAGACAAAGAGGCAGGCAGGCAGGCTGCCAGACAGGCGGAAAGGTAGACAAACCGGCGGCAGACCGGCTGACAAGCAGCAAGACAGCCAAACAGCCAAACAGACACAGACAGACAGACAGACAGACAGACAGACAAAAAGACAGACAGACAGACACACAGACACAGACACACAGACCCACAGACACACAGACACACAGACAGACAGACAGATAGACAGACTCACACACACACAGACACAGACACACACACACACACACACACACACACACACACACACACACACACACACACAGACAGACAGACCATTCCGTAAGTGCATTATAAAGCTTCTACTCTGAACAGTTCATTGTCGGTACCTTCTGCTACTACAGGTTCTCGCATAATTTCCTGCGTTATCGGGCAGAGAAACTCCTCCGGCGCATTGGTGTCGTCCAAAAATTGAAACGGCACCGCCCGGCCCGCATTCATCATCGTACTATCCCGTCCAACGGTTATAGACTGCACTGCCGAGTCTTCCTCCCCGTCGGTTAGGATCTTCCAGAACCCGACTAGACCGCCAGAAAAGCCGGCCATGACGTATTGGTCGTCGGAGGAGAAACAACAGCTACGAGCGTACTTGGTCAGCGGACCCACACGCTTCAACGCGCACGACCGGATGGGGTCCCAGACGATGAAGGTTCGGTCGGAAGAGCAACTGATCAGCAGCTTTGTCTGGTTGGCGAAACGGACGGAACAGATGTCGGCGCTGTGACCGAGCAGGGGGGCTCCACCGGGAAGGAATTTAGCGCTGCTGCTGGAGCGATCGCCGGCGGATTTTCCGGCAATGAGGTGCCACAGCTTGATGGTGTTGTCGTAGCCGCCGGTCGCCACATGGAAAGCCGCATCTACAATTACACCCGAATTGAGACAAACTGCGGTACCGTTGTATTACCGGGTGCGGGAAAGCTTTTTGTACTGGTCTTCGCAGACTCTCGCCTGAACTCTGTCTGTGCTATTGATTAAAACATTTTTTTTTGCACTGGAAAGCCCACTTCCATGGCTATCCGAATCACTTTTAAAATCGAGATTCAGGTTGTTGAATCAGATGTTGTTTGGGAAAACCCAAGGATCTACACTTTTATAGTTGACTCCCATGGACCGTATTTCAGATCTCCTTCTCCCTCAACTTTAAAACGAATTTGAAAAACCAAAACGGCAAACTATAGATCCATGTCAGCGTACGGAACAAGAAAAAAATCAGAAATATTCGATCAATCGTGCACCACTAAATTGAGGGAGAGCTTTGTGAAAAAAAATGTAACTTTTTTTTTAAAATGTAACATTTTTTCAGACTCAAAAGTGGTGTACGGGGTCTACGCTGATAACTTTCCCAGTTGTGATGTGATTGGGATTATTTTACTTACATTAAAGAGCCCAATTATTACACCCTTTTTTTTCACTAAGAAATAGTGTTTGTTGTTCCATTTTGGGTCTCCAATTTTGATCTAAAGTTCGGGATGCACGATTTAAAAAATTGGCTGAATTTGACCCTGCGACGTTTTCTTTTTTATCAAAACCAAATTTGCCGTCAAATTAATTTTTTTCTTTTGCATGGGATAGCCCCATCAAAGTACTACAATATGCGTGTTGCAACTTTTTGTTACTCACGCTCTGCTTTGAGAAATGCGAACCAGTTTTTGACCTGGGTCAGCGAACTTGGGCAAAATCTTCCATTAACCGGGCCACGCTTAATTTGTAGGTGCTGCCGCAAACCAATGCATGACACCTGTCCTGCTCCTACCTCAACGTCGAACCGAGCAAATGTTTCACGGACATATAGGTCTTCTTTCGAAATAAAGCATAAAAAGTTTTCTATCAGTTCATAATCAGCAATTTTAGTGTAGTGCAAAAATCTCTCCCGCATCCGGTACTGAATATAACTGCGTAATCAGCATGCAGGAAATCAGCCTGGAATTGGTAGAGGCAGTTTGCTTCAAACTTGGTCTAGGCATAATTGCCTCTGACTGCTAGACCGTCTGATTGTTACCCAAAACAATCGATATTAATCGATATTAATCGATATTAATCGATATTAATCGATATTAATCGATATTAATCGATATTAATCGATATTAATCGATATTAAGCGATATTGATCGATATTAATCGATATTAATCGATATTAATCGATATTAATCGATATTGCGCTAATCGTTTACAAGGTTTTAAGTATTTTGCAACGCTGCAACCGTTTTGCGTACCTCCATTGCTTATACTGACTCTATAAGCCGCCATATCCATGCAAGTGCACCTGAAACAAAATCATAATGGAAGTTTCAGTCTTGGTCGTCTATGCAAAGTGCCAGTACAATAAGGTGTAAGAGCTGTAAGAAACTTTTTTTAGATAATGATTTTTACAATTTCAGCTGAAAATTCGTGATTTTAATAAACGCATTTTTTCTGCAAAAAAGAACGATCGGTCGTCCTCGCGATGAGAGACATACCCGAGGTCGTGAGCGTCACGCCATACACACAAGGCATGGTCCTGTAGCCCGCGGCAGTCCCATACGCGGATATCCGCGCCGGAGGACCCGGACAGGAGGAATGCGCCGTCATGGGAGAAGCAAACACAGGTGATGGTGGCTTCGTGTCCGTGGAAAACTCTGTTGTGTCAACGTAAACACACACGTAAGCGGAAAGAGTTAAGTAACCGCAGCGCACGGTCGTTGTCTTCCTGTTTTTACGGTATAAACAGTATACAGGATGTACGGTAACCCAATACGTATATACGTACTTGAGCAAAGTGAGTCCCTGGGTCCGGTCGAAGCTCCAAAGTGCCACAGCATCGCCGTCTCCGCCGGCAGCGACCAGGCGAGAATCGGAGGAGATTCTGCAGCAGCGGAGAGCCATTAGAGCTGGTAAGGGGAAATTGGCTGCGGTAATTTGCGAGCCCGTTAGGGTGTCCCAGAGCACGACTTTCCCGTCCGTTGCACATGTAGCCAATGTGTTTCCGAATGAGCTGTGTATGCAAGCAAAGAACTTCAAGAGACGCGGCTGGAATATGTCTGTGTTTGTGTGTCTGTGTGTCTGTGTCTGTGTCTGTGTCTGTGTCTGTGTCTGTGTCTGTGTCTGTGTCTGTGTCTGTGTCTGTGTCTGTGTCTGTGTCGGTGTTGTGTGTTTGTGCCTCAATCATTGTGCATGTTGCTGGTGCCTTTGCATGCAGTTCCAATGTCTGTAGTTGCAACCCTCGTGTTTGCTCTCCACATGGCTCACCTGAAATGCAGGCATTGCAC
>LRSR01011371.1:0-10862 GCA_001579985.1 Hypsibius dujardini
GTAACGACCGCAAACAAGCCAGTGTATTCGCTCATGTCAACGAATACCTCAACCAATGCACGCGGCATGCGAAAACATTGAGAGCGCCCCCTATGTACCACCGCAAACTGGTTTTTATTTTATTTTTAAATGTTAGGAGGCATTTTTTTTTCAATCGAAATATTGAGGACTAAGTTATATGCACACAACAAAATTAAAAAAAGTAGAACATTTCATTTTCCAGAGATGCAAAATTCTCTTGTGAATCTGCTGAACGTCAAATAACCAACGCTGCATAGACCGCCAGTCGAAAGACATCAGAAACCCCTACTAGGTTCGCTGAACGTCGTACTTCCAGTGCTGCACAGAAAACCAGTCGACGAGTTACAGAAACACATAAGGAGTTCCCTGAGAAGAGAGCAACCGACAAATCACAAAGGTTACATTTAAGGGCTACAGAACCCCGGGACAGTCGGCTGAGAGACGTGCCATCAATGCTGCTTGGTATAGCACAAACCGAGCTGGAAAAATATCACCAACGAGTGGCCGTTGACGAGCCGCCTCGCGCCAACGCCAAATGCCGTCCAACCCGTTCGACAGCAGCTCAATTTCAACAAGATGCTAGAAAAGCTTATACTGCGTCAATAAAATTCATCCATAACTTTCGCACTCACATGTAAAACCTTAAGTTAAGGACATGGCATATTCTCACAAGAGGCTCCGCCACTCTGTGACCCAAAACCTTTTACTTCTTCCACAATTCACAAATGCGTAAGAATGTGTTCTTGCTCTTTCCGTTGAGAAAATTTACAGTTTCCCAAACTTGTATTTTTAAAAAATCAAAAACTTTTCAGAGATAGTACATAGAGGGCCCTACGTATGTTACCACAATTTATGTTGATCGATTGTTGAATTATGTTCTTCGAGTGTATTCTAGCATAAGTAACAGCTGACAGCGTAACATGATGATGAAATGATGATATTTCAAGCAAATTCAAATGTTAGTTAACATAAAACATAATTATAAATGATTTAATAATTGAACACTCCCATCAAAATTTAATTTTTTTGAATTTTTCCACACTTACTGCAAAATCAATTGATCAATCAACAATGTCACAGGGATTCTTCGCATGCATAATTTTAAACGTTTTTTTTTTCCAAATACATCGATCAGTCGAAACGGCAGATGGTAACGCGCTGTTGGGTGGTACCCAACAGTTACGCAACACTTACTAATATTAGTCTATCTACCTAGTTAACTCATTCTTATCTACTCTCACATTCGATAATGTACTTACTTAGCTATTATTACGAACATAATTGCGCCATGTCGGCAGGAATTAGTTCGTCAGGAACTATTTTTTATCCCTGACTATAAAAGCGTGTGTTCTAAAATCTTTTGTGGAGTTCCTTTTTTTATCCTCTAATCTTCTCTACCAGTAAAGTCTTCCCGCAATTTTTTTCCGAATATTCAGTCTAATAGCTTGTATGTTCAAGTTCTTCCGTCCTAGTAGGGACGGAGGCTTAACAGCGCGTAGCGCCCTTTACGTACCACCTCTGAAACGTTTTTGATTTGTTAAAAAAACAAGTTATAGAAACTAGAAACATGTTTCAACGGATAGAGTTAGAGCACATTCTTAAGCATAAGTAAAACGCAGTTAAAGTAAAAGCCATTTTGGTTGCAATTGGGGGAGCCCCTTGTCATTGGCATTTGTGCGCAATGTGCTCGTGACCGTAACTTAAGCGGAAAATTATGTGCCGCTTCAAAAAAAATGAAATATGTCCGGTGCCGGAACTCGCATTTCTCACGATGGTCCAAAAAATTCTAGTTTTACAAGAGGCAACCATCATTCAAATTTGACCATTCAAAAGTAGATGACAAGCTAACTGAAAAAAGGAAGCGACCAATTGAAAATGTGCATAATTGGAGTGAATTCGCTCTGGAAAATCCGAATATATAAAAAACTTTGACATTTATTGCACGCATAAAAAAGCAAAAAATTGAGATTGCAGAACAGGGAAGCACTATCAATCCAAATCAATTGAATGGTAATCAGCAAAGAGCATTCGATTTCTTGAAAATAACTAACTAACTAAACTACATGCATTTCGACACTACTGCAACACTCTACTAGTACGGGTTGTCATTCAACGGTCAGCTGGTAACTTTTTTGCAAACACATGCGCTATATTTGTACTGCCTCAACAAAACTCGTTTATAAGCACTAAGAAGTATGTCGTTACAAAACAAATTCAAGAGTATTTAGATGGTCAGCAAGAAATGGATAGTGCGTTGCCCGTTTGTGTTCTGATGGCCTCAACCGGAGTAGAAGCAGCCGACAAAGCTGCCGCGAGAATATATAGCGCAGTAGGCTTGCGACAATAGCTTAAAAATTTATGAAGGCATTGAGCAGAAACAGCGCAAAAAAATTTCAGAAGTGGTGGCAGAATGTACGGTTTGTGATTATCGACTAACGTAGCATGGTTGCCAGCCAAATGTTAGTCGCCATCGACGAGAAGTTACTCAAAGCTGATCCTGCCAGGCAGAAATTGGTTTTTGAAAACCTGTCAGTGGCTTTAATAGGGGATCATTTTTCAATTCCCCCCCCCCCCCAGTTTTGGACCTACCTTTATACGGTATATCGCCGCCTAATGCTGTACCGGATACGTTAACTGATCATCTTCTATATCGCAAGTTCAATTATGGAATGTTACTAATATAAATAAAATTTAAATAATGAATTTGGCATTTTATCATTAATTGTATAGTCTCTTTATATCATTATTATAGACCACACCTCTTTGCTTCTTAGCTCCTTAGGCCCCTGTGTTTAAGTGAGTAGTGAAGATCCCTGGAAACATGCAAATCACGCCTCTGCACCCCACTTTGAAACTATTGAGCTTAAACTAGTTATTGCTCAATGAAACTATTGAGCAATAATCAATTATTGCTCAATGAAACTATTGAGCAAAAACTAATTATTGCTCAATGAAACTATTGAGCAAAAACTAATTATTGCTCAATGAAACCATTGAGCTTAAATTATTTATTGCTCAATGAAACCATTGAGCTTAAATTAATTATTGCTCAATGAAACTATTGAGCAAAAATTATTTCATTGAGCGAAAATTCGAAAACCTTTTGACACGGCGGGCGTTCCATAGTACTAAGGGAAAAAAGCTTACTTTGTAAATAAATAAGTCAAACCAAAAAGTGTTATTTTCAAACAGGAGAGAAATGCAAAAACACCACGTCAATCATTCCAGGAAGTAGGAATGTCACTTACTCTGCGCTTTCCACCGGGGACGTGGAGATGGAATTGAGTCATGGAATGGATTGGAATGGATGGAATACAATCTACCATGAATAGCTGTGTGGAATGGAATGGACTTAGCCGTGTTGGTAAAAGTGTTTTGCGAGCTCAATGAATGGGCTCAGAATTGGACGGTTTTCCGGCTTCCTTGTCTACGAATTCGGTGTAAAGTAAATGCATAGGTATTTAATATTCCGCTAACCTGCAATAGTATTTGTGCTGCATTTAGTTGAATAGTTGTGTCAGTGCGAGAAATGGCTGATATCAAAGCACGGTTGAAACGCGTGAAAGAACTCCTTGACGCACAGGATTGGCAGAAGGCCTACGACATCGCGGATCGGATAGTCAGCGACGATCCCACAAGCATTCACGCTAGGTTATTTCTCGGCAAGGTACGTGGAAAGGCTAAATGCAGCTTATCAAAATTACGACAGTTTGCTTTTCGTTTGTTGTCTGGAAATTCGTTGGTTGATTAGTTATCTAGCCTTAACAGATCAATCGAGCACTAGAATTATTTTCTCTCCGGTGCACAAAGACGAAATCAACCAATCAATCGATTAGTAGGTGTAGTTTGTATTCGTTTCAGGCCTCGATGGAGTTAGAGAAACCGGATCGTGCTATCGAATGTTTCCGCACGGTGGCCAAGTCTCATCCGGACCAGGCGGCCGCGTGGCAGGGCATCATTGTGTTCTACGGGAAGTACAAGAAGGTGGAAGAGAAGAGCGATGAGCTTCGAGAGGCGTTCAAGCGCTGCCTGGATGGCTTGCTGGGGGAGGAGGAGAAATTGCGGCCGAAATTGGTGGAGTATTTGGTCGGTTACTGCCGACAGGCCTTCTTGTCGGGTACGGGAAGAAGCATTTGCAACTTTTGGCGGAATGTTCACTTCAGATTCCCAAATAAATAACAAACTAATAAACTAAACTAGCGAAAACTGTAGTCGACTGAATATTAGTTTTACGTCAATGTAAATTAGTGTTTTGTTAGTTGTATTTTATTTATTTATTTATTTTTATTACTAGGTCATAAATTGATAACTTGATTATTACAAGTTACAATTTAATTTAAATCTTGCAGGTGACATGGAAGGATTGCAGTCGTATCTGGAGCGGTTGATTCGAATGGCCACCGGCTTCACTTTCAAGGACGCTAGAGTTGAAGGCCGCCAGAAGCTCCTTCGACTGATCATACCCCACAAGTATGTGACGGATCTCGCGGCGCTGCCGGAACATCAACGGGATTTGGTTTTGACCACATTCGAAGAACTTCTCAGTGAATTTGACCAGAGCAGCCTCGATCAGTACTATCCACAGGTATTGTCTGCTATATTAGCTTTCTTGGGATGATTTTCTGCACGATGTCTGCATTTCGGCCTGCTTATTTGTTTGCCTATCTTTGCGATGTGTCGTCTGTTTGTTTGTGTGTACATGTTTCTGTTTGTTTGTCTGCTTGTCTGTCTGTCTGTCTACTTATGTGGCTATCTGCGTGATACACGTCTGACCCGTCGGTTTTTTCGAATCTTTTGCTCTCTGGTTGGTTTCCTGTCTATGTTGACTGAAACCATCTACCTCTCTCCCCATTTTCTGGTCTGTTTTCTCTGACTGAATCTCTGCTCACGTGTCCGTTTGTGCATCTATGGAATCCTATGTCTGTCTATCTGTTTGCGATTGTCTTCCTAAGCTTCGGTTTGCTTACGTTTCTGTCCTCTTCTTCCCTTAGGAACACCTGAACACGCTGCTTCGGCTCGGGCGAACCAACGAAGCGGACCGTTTCGCACGTAACTACATTGAGCGCTTCGAGACACACTTCGCCGTTTCCGTCATTGTAATGGCCGCCATTCGGCGAACCCTCATTGCCGGCGTTCTTGCCGAAACGGACCGTGGTGACTGGGCGTTGCAGGACAAATTGGCCACCATCGAGGCTCAGCACCCACTCGTCCGCATCGGGAAGGCCATCGTGGCCTACCGAGAGAATAAATTTAAGAAAAGTGCGGAGCTGTTGGAGAAAGCCCTCTCACCTGGGAAAGGCATTGCCAGTCTCTCGCCGGCTTTCAATGTGCCATACATGGCGGATATTCAACTGTATTCGAAGAAGTTGCTGGCGATTTCGTGGATTTGTCTTGGCGGGGCGGAAAATTGGAAGCGGGGCGTGGAGCTGTTGAAGGAGGTGGAAGCGGCGAGGCTGCGGGATTGGGAAGTGTATTTCTACGAAGGGTATGGACAGATTGAGACGGTGGGTGTGGAGGAGGCGGAGAAGACATTGGCCAACGGATACCATCTTTACGCTGCGGACAAAGATGCCTTGACGATTCTCGGCGGATTGGAAGCGTTGACTGCTCTGGAAAGGAAGGATTATGAGCGCGTGGAAGCTCTGTACGTAATTTCAACTAAAATCCAAATGATGAGATTGATTTGGTTGCATAAATGATTTTAAATTGTTTATTACAAAAACATTTGAACTTGATTTGGTTGTAAAAAAATAAGGTTAACAATTTCATTTGTATTTAACTGTAGTTTTATCTAGACACTAAATTATCTACTTCCGGATTTTCTTGAGTTTCTGCCGAAATTGATTTTTTTCTTTTTTTGTTTGTTTGCAAATTTCATGTGGCAGTTTTAATATTTTGATGGGTTTAGCAGTTTAGCATTTTAAATAACTTATGTCCGAAATTTGATTTTTTGTCCATGTTTGATTTGCTGCATTCAAAATTGATAATTGATCAATTTAATTACTTCCACGCATTTTATCGCCAGAGTTAAACTAAAACTGCACCCGTTTGTCTTTAATTCCAAGATTGTCGAGTCAGTGTAATTTTCTGATGGTGACATGTTTTTCACAAGGTTTTTGTGTTTGCCCTGTAGTAGCGAGAGTGCCTTGCTGTTGGAGGAGAAAAATCATTTGATTCACTACGCGCTCTTCCGCTGCCTGTGGGACCTCCGCCGTCGGGACCCCCGTCGATGCATCTATCATCTCCAGCGATCTATTGATATATATCCCGACTTCGCGTTGCCTCATTTATATTTGGGCTTTTATATCTGGAGAGAAAATTCGGATGCGGAGTAAGTTGTCAGTCTTTCTGTCTGTCATTCGCTTAGTTGTCTTTTTGCCTTAACGTGGAATATTCTTTTGAAGGGCAGCCAACCAACAGTATGAACTGGCCTACAAGCTCCTCCCCACCGATGCGCGTGTCATCAAAGCCTACACCGACTTTTGCACTCTCGACCATCGCGATGAGAAAGCCATCGAAGTCTTTCGGCACTGTCTGCAGTCCGGCACATTCAGTCAGGCAGACTGTCGCTGGATGCGGCTTCGTCTCGCCCTCCTCTGCTACCGCAACAAGCTCTGGCACGAATGCATTTCCAATCTGCGCCAGATTCTGCGGTCCCATCCGGATGATCGACTAGTGCGGGAATTCTTAGCAGACGCGTTAACTTTCCGCGGGAATTATTGGAGCGCGGCCGGTCTCTTTGAGGCTCTCGTCAAGGAGGCGGAAGCGGCTGGCGAGCCGTCCGAGTACAGTCTCTATCGATTGGCTTCTATTCGTCAGAAGCTGAAAATGGATGTGGAGGCGGAGGCGGATTTTGTTCGACTCAAGGAAACGTCTTCCACCTTTCGAGGGATGAGCCTCATTAGTTTGGCTGAGGTGGAGTTGCGCAAGGCCAGGATTGCTTTCAAAGCATGTCTTCCAGTGATTGGAGTGGAGTGCTGCCAGAAGTCAGTGAATTTTCTATCAGAGTAAGTTGGACAGGAAGACTACAGTCAAAGGAAGTTACAGTAGGTATAAGTTTGGTATCGATTCGATCGACCGACATACTCTAAGAGAGGCAGGCAGGCAGACACACACACACAAATACACAAACAGGCGGGCACATAAACAGACCGGCAGAGTGACAGAGACCGAGAGATAAATAGGCAACCCATCCCACATTTAATATAGAGATTTTCTATAGTCTCTTGGTTTACAGTTCATCAGTTCTCCGTCTAAAATCACCCATGGTTTGGAGCCTACTCGGTGACGCCTGCCTTCTCATGCGCTACGTGCGGCCCGGTGATACCACACTCCTCGTAAACCACGCTTTATGGGATGGATCTGAGCAAACCGGGAAGATTTCGCTGAACATTCGACAAGTCCTCTACCTTGCCACCGTGTTCTATGGAGTCGCAATTGATTTGAAACGGACTTCTTGCCGGTTATGGGAACGCCTCGCGGCGGCCTACTTCTTTCTTGCGCAGCGGGTGAAATCAGCGGGGGATGTAGAAGCCAGCCGAAACTGGACGAAGCGTTCGTTGTTAGCAGTGCGAGAGATGCTCCAACGGAATCCGTACAACCCCTGGGTATGGCATACTGCAGGGTTCATCGTAGCTGGTTCAGGTTTGTTTTTGTACATCGTAAAACCACAGGGTTTGCTTGTCGATTGTTGGTGCCTCTATGTGTGAGATGTCTGTCTGTCCGTCTGTCCGTCCGTCTGACTGACTGTCTGTCTGAGTGACTTATTTTGTTTGACAGATCACTCGCATGAGATGGACGCCTGCCGGCTCTACACCAAGTCCATCGAGCTTTTCCGGTATTTCGAGTTGAATCCCACTGTGGTGGCACCTACTTGGACGGCATTGGGCTTCATGTATGTCAACAAGAAACGTTACGTGGCGGCCAATGCACTGCTGACCAGAGGACAGAATGCGGATCCGAAGCACCCAGAGCCGTGGATGGGCCAAGCATGGTGTGCAGAACGGCTGGGTCATCCAGTGGAAGCCATGGATTTGAATCGACATGCCTGCTCGATTGGTCTTGCGGTGCGGATAAGCAGACACTGAAACACAGACAAATAGTAGCATAAAGGCAGACAGACAGACAGACAAGCAGATAATCGGAGAATCAGACAGACAGGCAGACAGACAGACCTGTACATAGGCGCTGAGAAGAACAGACAGATACGTAGTGTATTATCAAATCGTTATTGTGTTCCGTTCGGTATTACAGAAAGAGGCAATGCGCCGCTATGCTGAATGGGTTGTGTGGCTGTGTCACAATATAGAAGGAGAAGTGGACAAGCATCTGCGGTACGCGATTTTGGAACAGTTGGATTCTGTAATAACGGCTTCGAATCATCTCCTTCAGTACCTGCGTAAGATTAGATTTTATTGCATTGCAAAGGGTATTTTTTGGTGGCATTTTCATGTTTTATGTTTGTATGTTTTATTATGGTAGAGCTCTGTGAGGGTGGGATCCGCACATCCATTGTTCTCAGTCTCCTCCTTGAATGGAAAGGCCTGAAACGGAGCGCCTTGGAGTCCGCCCAGAAAACCCTTTCTGTCATTGAGAGTAGTGAGGTACGGTTCGAGCCGGCTGGTGCGGAGCTATGGGAGATGGCCAAATTGAATGTCGCTAGACTTTTAAGGTACGTACACTATTGCTACTGTCGGTTGTATTCGGATAATATTCCGTTATTTTCTTGTTTGCCAGGCTGGTTCGCTGTCTGGGTGTCTTTTGTTTGCCTGTCTGCCTGCACACCTGTCTAAATGCCTAAATCTCAACCAATGAGGTTATTCTCGTTTTTATTTGCAGTGAGACGGGAAGTCACCGAGAATCGTTGACTGTATTGGAAACGGTCGAAGCCGAGCCAAGTCTCGGCATGGTCCTCTTGCTGGCTGTGGTTCACTTTCACCTGGAGAATTACGAACAAGTTGGGGCGATGCTTGAAGTGGCCGATTCCATGTCTGAAACTAAGACTGAAAAGAGCGCCATCCAACTCGCAGCTGCCGTGAAGCATTTGTGCCAGGGAAATATTCAGGCAGTGGAATCGTCTTGCCAGCAGATGTAAGATGCTCAGTTGACGATCGATGCAGTTTTATTTTGTGGCACAATAGGTTTCGTTGTTAACATTTGGATTTCTGCAGTTTGACTGGATCTCTGAATTCTTCTCGAGTGATCTCACACGCCAGCTTATTGCTTTCTTTGGCAAATTTGCAAGATTATCAGCGAGACTTGCATCAGTGTTGGAGCGAATTTCTCTGGAGCTCATCACAGGCACATCTTCCCATCACGACCGTAAGTGCCATCCGAATCTTGTCTGACTGTCTGTCGGTCTGTCTATCTGTCTGTCTGTCTATCTGTCTGGCTGTCTGGCTGCCTGCAAGGTTTTTGCCTATCTGCATTTGTTGCCTTTCTCCTTACGGTATGTATCTGTTAACCTGTTTCTGTTATTTTTTACCTGGCTGTTGGTCTATATTGATTTGACTACATATTGAGTTGACTATCTGCTTTTCCAAATTTGTCGCATTCTAAACATTTCGAAATCGCTTTCTAGGAACTAAATGATCTGCGAACGATCAGTGCCAGCAGTGACGAGAGCGGTAGCAGCAACAATACCAGCAAGCTCATCCATCTGGAGCCTGGTCGGCTGGATTTCCGCCTGGCCTCAATCTGGGAACGGGATATCGGAGGCGGAGGCAACGGTGATAGCGAACGGAATTTGTTCATTGAAAGCCTGATTCCATTAGCGGAATCGAAAGCCACTCCGTCCAGAGAATTTTGGGATATGTTCATGGAAGGTGATAGTGGAGATGGCGTTGCTCGGCAGCAGGCTGTGCATTTATTTCCGTATGAAATTTCTTGGTGGAATCGTATGTGATGACAAATAAAGAGAAGAACCTTTAAATGACTTGGGCATGTTTGCAGGTAGGCAAACAGACAGACAGACAGACAGACAGGCGGATAAACCTTAGTTCTGCTTGCCGTTTTTTACATTACTGGCAACACCGAAAGTTCTATTCCACGCTCAGGGAGCGGTAAGAGGGAATAGAATAAACTTAATAACTTCATGAACCATGTGCTAAATTTGGGCCTAGATAATCAGGCATGGGCCTGACTTGATAGAAGAGGTAGCACCAATAAATAAATAAAATACTATTTCACTATTTCATTTGATGGAGTTACATGAACTAGGAGGTATGGGTTTTGGCTAGCGAGAAGAGGGAGATTTTACGGCCGCAGTACCGGCTGAGATGAGCTGCTGCATAAATGAGAATAAGAAAAAATTCCACCGCGCTGAGAAGAAAGATGTAGCCGATTCCGAGGGAGACCTGGGTGGTCAAGAGCAGGCCGATCCCAAGGTACCTTAGCGCCAGCAGGAGGATACCCTGCACGGACAGTTTCACCGGTTGACGCCCATCCGCGGCGGGTCTGTTCGCTCTTCGTTCAGCTTCTTCACCGGTCGCTGCAACATGCGGTAATGGGGGTGTAACGGGGGACGCACTTCCATCCACGACGGTCATTTTCCGCTGCGCGACTATATTACACAGGAGAAAGGATCGGAAATGTTAATCTACGATCACAGGTGACCGAATTAGAAGATTGGTCAATCGTACGTGCTCAGCATGTAACGACGATTCAACAATCAGGGACAACCAACCAATATTAAATACCTCAGTGCTGTTTTCCCAGTTGTCGTAACGATAAAGTTACAATACCGTGCATACGGAAGTTCCAAAAAATTTCAAAGCATACTCCGGTCTAGTCGTTAGACCAGTAGTAGTCCAAAGGAGGTCTGAAACGAACAGAAATCAAGT
>LRSR01011378.1:0-34909 GCA_001579985.1 Hypsibius dujardini
GCGGACCTTTTCCGGGACGACACGATCTTGCGTTGCTCCCCCGTATCCAAGAGTGTAGTTAGCGTTGTTGCCCCAAGTGTGGAAGGCGACCGGGTAACAGGCACCCTTGGCCTTGGGTGAAGATTCGGTTATCATAATGGCCTCCGACAGGTTTTGTTGATCCCATATCAGGAGCTGAACGGGTGAACAGTCATCGTGGTCCTTGATCGATATGTCCGCGCCTTGGCGGAGAAGCCAGGAAGCAGCGGCAATTTCTATGGAAGAAAAGGGGCACAAATCAAACCATTTAACCAAAAGGACAAATTCGGACTATTTAAAGCACGAAATTTACTTGTTATACCAATATGAATTTTGAGTAATATTCGGAATATGAATAAAACAGTATATTTAAAATATCTCAAATAAATATATTCATATTAAATATTTTCAAAATATCTCAACCATCAATTCATCAATCAAGCTAAATTTCCCCCTATAAAATTCGCCCAAGGCTTATTATCAACAACTCATCGATCAATCAAAGTGTACACAACGAATCCTTCCACCTCTCAACATTTCTTCCCGCCCTTCTTCACCATCAAGCTTCCCGCAGCCTTTCAACTTTTTCACAAACCTCCTTGAAAAAGAGCCCTGTGTAGAGCCGTCCAGCCGGATTCCGCATCCACCTCGTCCACCAGGGCGCTCTTTTCTTGCGGCGTCCTCAACGAACTCTCCCCGCGGCATTTTAAATACCATGTCATGATTTCCTCCCTTCCCATACTAGCAGCCATGTGAAACATCGACTTCCCCGACGTATCCTTCATCCGCCAAGGCTTCGGTGTCGAGCAAATGCAAGGAAGTAGTCGTGCGAGTTCGTCGCGATTTTTCGCGTGGGTGCAAGCGGAAATAATGGCGTCCCGGTGAAAAGTGCAGCTAGCGCAGCAGTCCGTGTCCACATTCGAGGGTCCCGCGAGATTTTGGGTGGGTGCCATGGCGGAAAAATATGGAAAAATAGTTAGAAAGAAAAACTCGCTCGAGTAGCAAAAACGGGATTTAAAAGAGGCAAGCGGAAGACGCAGTTCCAATGCCACAATCAAGACAATCAACGCTTCAGCGGACTGTTGAACCTTTGATTCAAGACAAACAAACCACCGGATGAAAAACAATACAAGAAAGAGATCGGATTCGAGCTGAGAAATACAATTCAAAAGAGATGCTGAATACTGAGTGGGAAAAAGGAAAAAAGAAATTAAAAACGGAACAGGGAGGAATGCGAAAACAAGAAGAAACTTCGAAATCAGCTGATGAAATATCGTGGCATCGACAAATACAGATATTCCGTAAAAAGTGCCAACGCAACAACTAATCAATCAATCAATCAGACAATGAGATGTCGCAGCCACGCCCTCAACTTCATCAAACGTATACGTAGTCTGGTGATCGTTGTAAATGTATGACGTAGTAGTATCAATCAAATTAAGTTGGACCAATCAGAGAGTTTCAGCCACTTTCCCTTAAAACCATTACAGCGATTGATTGATTGTTCCAAACCCAAACGATATTTCCAGTCCAGCGAATTCCAGTCAGTTGTGTCTTTTACCTATGTTTCTTACAGTTTTGAGTACGTACGAGTATTTATTTGCCAGTAATGAATGAAATATCATGGTGGATGCGTATTCAAACCAAAACAGGAAAGGATTCCACTGATCCGAGCTCGCGCCACTGAAAACTGCGTATATGCATGACGGAAAAAAAGCGGTCAAAATGAAAACTTTATGCATTGTCCATCATTTAAATTCGCTCCTCCTTCGCTCATTTAGAAGGAACGGCGAAAGTCCTGGCTCCCACCTGAAACAGAAAGAAAAGAACTAGACGAAAGCCTAGAGAAACAATTGTAGCACAATTTACAGTTATCGACAGTTTATATATGTTTAAATATTTAAATAATATATTTATACATATATCCTAGTATATTAGTAGTATGCTAATAGTATAATACATATATCTTTTAGTAATTTACTAATACTAGTAATAATATATTAGTAGTCTGCTAGTAGTAAGAAATACCAACATTTCAGTGATATAGGGAGAGTAGTAATAACATATCCATACTGCATAACTAATTATTAAATATTAAATATATTTAAAGTTAAAGAAACTTAAAAGCTATTTTATACTCAAAACTGCTAAAACATTCACTGTAAATTGAATCTATTTTTCTGTCTTTTAAATCACACACGACGTTTTGCAAATTTAAATTCTTCTTGTTATACAGTTTTATCATAGACCATGATGCTAAATAATAATATTACAGAACGTTAATCCTCATCTCCAATCTCTCGTACTTGACTATTCTTTTGTAATTAAAAATAATTATTACATGTAGTTGTGAGTCCACATAAAAAGTGTAGTGAAAACGCAATATAAATGTGGTTTTATTCAAATTCACACAGGTTGACTCAAATTGAGAGGCCGAAATTTAAATTCAAATTTAATTTACCGAATTGACCCTGCGGTTCTCCATTGTTGCGGCCCCAGTACTGCTGACCACGCTGGCCACACAACTGCGGCTCGCCACACCAATAGTCCCCGCGCTGCTGGCCACCATATCCGGCCAGTTGCTATTGACCACCGAACACTCCTTGTCCTTCCCAGATGGGTCCACCACGTTGTCGTGGACCCTGCCACTGACCACGTTGCTGAGTGTTATCCTGCCAGTTACCCTGTAAATATATCACTTCTTAATTAACAACTTTTAATACTCTAATAAACGTCAAGTCTAATTTAAATACACCTAACACATTTGTTTTACATTTTTAATAGTATTTGAACTGGTGAAATGAATATTAATAATCGATTGAAAATCGACTGTGAAGAGAAGCAGAAAATTTCAATGCGGTTTCAACAACTTAATACGTTACAGAAATTCTACATACAGCTGATAAGTCATAGAAAAATTGCGATAATGACAGTAAGTGCAGTTGCAGATTTAATGAATATTAAATAAAAAATGTTCATTAGCGGGGATTTTTATTATATATTGTTTTATTTTATTGTACAGCGTATGTTAAACCCAAATCTCATCCACTTTCCCCCGGCTGCTTTTTAAAACGATTCTTTTACTAAACTCACCCAAATTAAATCAATATTAAATATAGAAACTGCTTACAAGCATGGTTTCGAAATATTCCCGAACATGGAGATTATTGTACTATGGCACATTTTAAATCCAAATATCATTCGCTTTCTCTTAGTTGTTTTTGCTAAATGATTCTTTTGTTAAATTTATTTAAACAATATTAATTATTTACAAATATAATTTATCAAACATACAAATTCTTTAAAATCACGGGGTTTGCAATAGTTTAAAGAATGGGAATTGTACAACCGAATATTATTTTCTGTTAATTAGCTTATGTTAGGATTTTGTTGCTAAATTCGTTAAGACAATATTTACCTGGAGGCCGCTTTGTTGTTGCCATCCCTGCTGTCCTCCCTTGGAGTAGTCGCACTGGGTGCCGCACGGTTGCTGACCGCAGTACTGCTGCTGTTGCTGTCTGTTGTAATACGGAACGTCCTGATCGACGTTGCAATTCCATTGCTGACCCCCCTGTCCGTATTGGCCGCGCAGAGGCAGGCATTCCTGCTGAGGTTTCCAGTAGTTGTTACAAGGCTGACTAGATTGACCCCACTGGCATCGCAAGGGGACTTCCTGTTGGCCCCAGTTGCTTTGCCATTGGTTTCCACTGCGACCTAAATGAAACCGGGGAGTTTTACAATATTATTAGAAACAATAACACATGCATAAGGTAATAAAATAACCCATCAGTTTCGCGATTGCTGTGAATTTGCGATTTCATAAAAGCGCAGTTTCGCGATTGCAGTTTTCGTTTTCATAAAAGCGCGCATAAGTGATTCGAGTTCTAAAGTAAGTGGGCATAAAACACCGCCGTTTGAAGTTTGTATTTTTCTAAAGTGAACTTAAATGAGACCTACTTTTGTGCTAATTTAAATGAGACTTTAAATGCTTAATAAAACATAATTTCATAGGCTTCAGATTTCTTGTCCCGATTTGGAAATTAAATTGATATAAGACACATCGAGTTCAAGCGTTTGCATTTTTCGAAATTTAAATTGTTATAAAACGCATTTTTTAGTTAAGTTTAATTAGTTAAATTGCCGTAAAAAATGCGTTTCTATTCCTATAATTTTAAATCAACATACAACGTATTTTGTTTTATCTTAAATTTCAATTTTAATCGCTTACTAACAAATTACACAATTAAAATAAATTAAATTAAGTAAATAAACTAAATAAATTACAAATAAATTATTCGCAACTTTTGTCAACGTACCGCCCTTGTATCCGAGATCGAATGAGCTGGAGATTCCCCGGTTGGAGCTACCAAGGTAGCGATCCTATTTAAATGGAATACCAAAAATATTACAATCACTTCTCGAATTGAAGTCAAGTTCGAAAAAGACTTAACAATGAAGGAAACCCAAATGCGCGGTACCTGATCTTGGTCGACGTTAATTTTTCGCTGCATTTTGACGTTAGAAGAGCACGTAAATTAAAGAAACGGAATACTCTTTGAAGAGCGACGAACTATTTTACCCAGAAAGTGTGTTTGTACAAAGTTCAATTGATCATTTATCCGGTTAGCCGAGTGGAGTTTATATACACCCAATTTGGCCGAATTTGGGGGAAAGGTTTTTTTGGCGATACAAAATCCCACGTCCAGGGTCACAAAAACTTCCCCGCGGTAGGACGGTTGTATGTACTCTGTCACTGTCCGGTCTGTGTGTATGTTTTGGTGCTCGAATAAAGTCCATGATAATTATTTGAAGAGACAATGAGGCCAAAGCGTAATATGTGACTTTATGCCTCCGGTGTGATTAGTGAGTTTGTCTGCTGCAGAAAAAAGCAATGCAAACAGGAAAGGAAAAAACCTGGCAACATGGGAAAGTGATGTGGCTAGCGGTTAACATTGCATTTGTGTGTCTAGCTTTCGCATCGAGATCAACAAAACATTCAAGCTATCAAGATTTGGGCGGTCGTTTTACCGGAAAACGTCTAGGTCGCTCTCTTGTACACCGTTGTCGTTCATCATGTCTATGGTGATTAAGATCTTTCCAGACGGGTTGAACGTAGTTTTTTTAGATGAAAAAAGGAGACAAGTTCAAAGTACATACAAAAAACACACCCGCCGAATATGTTCTTCGACGCGACCGTGACTGAGTGCGTCGTTTTTTTGGCGCTTTTACTTTGTGCCCATTTGAGCACTTTCTAGTATTTTTGTTTCAATTTTTTATTTTATAATAAACCATCGGCGATGGCATAGAATTGTAATGTCCGGATTGACTCTGAAGTCAGGTGCCGATTGGAACTTGTCTTTCTCAATGAATCAAAGAATAATGCTTTATAAAATAAAATGTAACTTCATTTTTATCTCGAAATCTACTATTTATGTTTTATGTGTATGAAAAAAGGTATCAGATCACATATAAAATGAGTAGTCCTATACATTATTTTATATATCGTAAAAATATAATACTTTTTTTATAGATTTATTAAAATCTTCTTCTTTTCATATAACATATAAACTTTTGGTCGCATAAACTAAATTTAGAATTCAGCGTCACCTCCAATCATATGATAAAACATAATACTATCCTGCATCATCGAACAAAGTCGCTGATATGGCGTTGTTTAATTGTGTTTTATCACATAGGCTGAACATGGTTTCCTGAAATGTATAAGCGCCTTGAAATAGAGTATGAGGTAAGGGCACTGGAATGGGCCAGTTGACTTTCCCGTACCCTGGAATGGGCCACCGGGCGGCAGGGGGCGCTCTGTCGCAAATTAATCAAAAACAGATAAGTCACTGCGTAGTCAACGACCTCTACAGTGGACTGCTTCCAATCGTCTACTGGAGCTTTTTATTTCTTTTTTTTAAACATGTTCCCACAATTGTTTTTCATATCTGATACGCGTTCCACCAGATTATCGATTATTCTCTGTCGCTTAGAACCTTAGCGATAGCCAAAACTTGTGTGGAAGGTATGATTCCAGGGTGGCCCATTCCAGGGTACGGGAAAAGCAAGTGGCCCATTCCAGTGCCCTTACCTCATAGTGTATAGCTCATGTATCGGTCAGAATTGTTGTTGCCTTTGCGCTGTTATTTTTCTGCAGCTACGCAGTTTCCAGCTTTATTGTTCACTATCTTGCTACAGTATGCCTCAAGTGTATATCGAATAACATCGTAAAGACAAAGCGCTCTTTCTCTGCAGTATTATTGCAAGAAACCGTCCAGTCACGAAATTTGTCTCACAGTCTGCACTTGGGATATAAAGCCAGATGACGGCGGGTGCTAGTGCTATAATACTACAACGGCATCTGTCTTACTATTTCAAAGTCAGGCTGAACTTTGATTTCTTTGCCATCTAGTTTTTGGAATTAACTGCTAGACGAAGTGAGAATATACAGTGAAATGGCATCGGAAGGCAAACCGATTATCCTGGTTATCGGGAGCACGGGTAAAACCGGCCAACACTTGATCAAGAACTTGGAACAGTATTCCAAGGTCTTGACTGTTCGTTATTCGTCCCGTCGAAAGGAGCAGGTCGAGAAGTGGAAAAAGGAAGGCCGCGATGCAGTATTGCTCGATTTGGACGATCCGTCCACATTCGCCCTAGCATTATTCGGCGTTGAGCGCTTGTTTCTTTGCACAGGTAAGGCAGATCTGACTTTTGCTTATTTACCTGTCGCTCTCTCTAAATGTCTGTCTATGGGTGTGCCTGCCTGCCAGTGTGCCTGCCTGCCTGTCCGCCTTCCTGCCTGTATGTCTTTATATCTGTCTGTTTTTCAATTTGTCTATATGTCGTCTTTTCTGTCAATCCGTAGCCGTTGATAGACCCAATCTGTTTCAGGCTACACTGTGGCAATGCTGACACAAAGCAAGACGATCGTTGATGCTGCCCGACGAGCCAACGTTCAGCACATCGTCCATCTGGGCGTCTTCACTGACCGCGAGACCACCGACCCACACTTCGCCTGGCATGACCTCGTGGAGTCCTATATCGAGGCTAGCGGAATTGCTTGGACTCATTTGCACCCGAACTTCTTTATGGAAAACCTTTTTGCTCCGAGTTTTGAAGAGAACAACACCATTCTCGACTTCCTCGGCGGGACACGAGTCGGCTGGGTCGCCGCTGCAGACATAGCCTCGGTGGCCGCCGTTGCGCTCCGTGAGGGCCCAAAGAAGCATGGAAGGAAAAACTACTGGCTCAGCAGTGATGTCTTAACTATGGCAGAGGCCGCCAAGGTTCTCGGCGAGGTTTTAGGTAAGACCTTTGCTGTGGCAGACAAGTCGAAGGACGCGGACTTTGACCGGCACTTTGCCTCCTCGCCGGTCTGGAACGAGCGCTGGTACCTCGAAGGAGTGCGGATTTGCCTGAAGCAGATCCGCAACGGGGAGCTGGGGTACTTGGCTGCCTTGAAGGATGACGTGGCCTTTGTGACTGGTCAGCCGTCGCTGAAGTTGCGGGAATGGGCCACGCAGAACAAGGAAGCCCTTTTGGAACGCTTTAAGTAAAACACTTTAATGTTTATGGCATTAGATTTAAGCATTTTTTATTTCACAATTTCGTTATACTCAAGACGTAGAACTTGGTCCTACGGTTGCTGAATGCTTGTTCTTGCTCTCTGCAATGGATTTGGGCATAGTAACGCCGTGTACATGCAAAAGTCGCACAAAAAGGCACTGCGTAGAGATTATATGCCGTAATTAAGATTGAGATCTTTCCAGACAGGGTCGACACTGTCTGTTTCGACGTCTAAAAGGATTCTGATCATTTTTTTCTGATGGGCAATTAGGTGAACATGTACAGCTGTGGCACGATTTCTTGAAGAAGGGCCGTTAAGTGGAACGGACGCTTTACGAAATAAGCTACTTTAATCGGAACAGACAAACCGGGAAAATTTTTAGATTTTCTCTTAAATTTGAATAAAAAAAATAAAGAATTTTCCTAAAACAGGGAAAGTACAATTTTATGTAAAATTGGGACAGGGGTGGGAGGCTTTGAAGATGGCATTTTTGGAATCAATCGATGAATCAATCTTTACAACGGCTGAACATTTTCGCGTTCGTTTGAAGAAATAAGCAAGACATCAATCAACTGAGACCACACACAGTAAAGAGAGTATATTTGCAATTGATTGATTTATTGGGCCGTGCAGTTTGTCCGTTCCTATTTACGGTGTATGTTGCGTTCCACTTAACGGTCCTTGTTCTTCGTCTAGAAATCGTGCCACAGATGTAGCAGCAATTTTGTCTGGACGCAGTTTGAGCCACGGCGCCAGCAAAATCAGTTGGATTGACAAATGAAATTAAAATGTAGTTTTTACTATTGATTTATCATTGTGACTCTGTTTAAATCACTTTATATGTGGCTCACCGATAAAAGTTAGGAATATCATCTTTATTTAATTTCCTAATCTATACGGTTTAATTTTCGTATTTAGTATTTTTTTGTTCAACTGGCCTCTAATTCAATGTTGCACCTCTCTAATCAACAACGGCAACGCCAATGATATGGCCATATTCAATTGCTCATAGTATATTGTACGACATGCCGGTATTTGTAATTTGCTTGACCTGCGTTGTTGTTGCCTTCGCACTTCAGTTTGTTTCCAATTTTGCAGTTCTGAATGGTTCGTTTGCGAACCCTCTCGATGTAAGCATGAAATAGTGTGTATGGAACAAAATCCATATCATGAGGGCGAAGTACTGTATTGCATCGTGGAAGTGGTGGGAGCGGCGTTCGCTTCATGCTAGGGAACATCATTCAAAACGAACGCCGCTCCCACCACTTCCACGGTGCAATACAGTACTGTAGCTTCTCGGATCGTCGTGAAATGTGTTTAAGGTTTACAGCTGAGGCAGGTAAAAAGCCGGCTTAGAACGCGCATTCCGGATTTGTAGAATTACAAGCACAGCTTCACAGTCCAAGTTGTTCAAAGTTGAAATTCCTATCATTAAAGTTCTTTGATATTGCTATCGCTCCACTACCTCGACCTCCACTGTCAGACAATCGGATTGCACGAGTGCACCACAATGGCATCGGAAGGCAAACCAATGATCCTGGTTATCGGGAGCACAGAGAAGATTGGACAATACTTGATAAAAGATCTAGAAAAGATTCAGAGGTCCTGACCGTGCGCTATTCGTCCCGACGAAAGGAACAGTTGAAGTGGAAGGAAGAAATTTGCGATGCAGTACTGCTCGATTTGAACAACCCGTCTCCATTCGCTCAAGCATTGTTTGGCGGTGAGCTGATGTTTCTTTGCACCGCTAACGCATCTGTTCACAGACTGGATTTCAATTGTTCTATCTGCATTTCTTTCCGTCTGCCTGCTTGTCTGTCTATACCGGCTGGGTCGCCACTTCTTGCTTCTATGATAGCAGACAGTCAGACAAACATGATGACACACAGACACACAAGCACGCAGGCAAGCAAAACGACAGCGAGGCATGCTGACAGACAGCTAGTCAGTCAGGCAAACTGAGAGACACACGAACACACAAGAAGACAGGCAGACAGACAGGCAGACGTACAAACAGAAAGATGGTGGAGGTCCACATGTCTGGGGCGAGACGGTTTGTGCATTTCATTCTGATGCACTTTATGGAATATGATCAGGTAAAAGAAATAGTAACAAGTACGGGAAAATGAGACTGCGCAGGGCAAAAAAAAAGTAAAATCGAAAAGATCAGTAGGAAATTAGTCGGACTCTGAGCCGTCCGATTCGTCCTTCTTCGAACGGAGATTCTTCGAAGACTTCCCGGATCCGAGGATGCTCTTGGCGATCTTCGGCATATCCGGCGGCATACTCAGGTCCCCGCTGTAGAAGATGGCCTTGCCGTGGGCCAGTCGCCACTCCATCATGGCCGTAGAGAAGTTGTCCGTGCCGCCCAAATCATCGAAACCGACAATATAATCGCCGACCTAAAACAAATTATTATAAACACAAATCATTATTATTATTATTATTATTATAAACATATAATCTTTATTACTAGAATAATTTGTCATCTACCTTGTCGTCTACCACCATCGCGATGGTCGGAAGGACGACGATGTGGAGCCGTTCGGCCAGGAATGGGCTTCGTTCAACGTTGATCTTGATGAAGCGAGTCTCGAGGTGCTGGGCAGCGAGGATCTCCAGGTGCTTATCGACAATCTGACAGCGTGGCGTGGTCACTCGGAAAAAGTGGCACACAATCTTGTTGCTCTTTTTGGTAGCTTGAAAGAATTCTCGCTCGTCCGCTAGTTCGGTGTAGACGCCGTGGCCGTTGGCGCGCCATTCCTGGAATGGAGACATACATGTGTCGATCAAGCCAATCAACGCATAGAATCAATGAAGACTGTTATGCCAGCAATTCATCAATCAATCAACGATGAACTGTAACCAGCAGTGTTCCTTAAATAATATATTATTTTAATTCAAAAACGCTTTAAACATAAAGTTTTTAAAAAACCCAAAAATATCACCATATTAAAATTAATATTAAAATATTCTTATGTTAATAAAAGGAAAACTGATCAAGCCAATCAATCAATTAACCGTAATGTAAAATCGGACTAGTAACCACAAATAGAATGACGGTCAATCAACCGATCGACCAAACCAAATTGCATGCACAACAGCCAAGAAAGAAATCAACGGAAAACTTCATTTTCAATGTACTGCAATTTTCACAATCGCAAATGCCAAAAACAAATGCCAAAAACAACAACGAAAACGCGCTTCCATATAAAACTGTCATAACCTTCCACTTTCAAAGGGCACGGCATAAGAACAGCACAGAAGATTAGAATTTCGAATTTCGACGACAATAAAACAGCAATCACATCACCAAAGCAAATTTATCAATCAACCTAAGACCACAAGCTTAAACAACAAAACAGCAAATCAAGCTCGAATAGTCAATCAACCAAGCGAAACCGCCGTAGCAAACACAACAATCAATCAAGTCCATTGGATCAATCAAGCAACGGCCCCCGTCCTAAACAGACTAACCTGTTTCTTGAGATTTTCAACAATCGCACTTGTTAAAAACAATAAAAAAGCATTCTCCCTCACAAAATTATCATCGTATTTCAGTTTCAAACGGTATAAACGCGATGAGACAGGAATATATGATTCGACGATAAAACATAATCAATCACACCAAATGGATCAATCAATCAAAGACCACAAGCTTAAAAAGCAAAACAACAAATCAAGCTAGATTAGTCAATCAACCAAGCGAAACTGCCACAGCAAAACCACAACAATCATTCAAGCCGATTGGATCAATCAAGCAACGGACCCGGAAAAAGAGACTAACCTGTTTCTTGAGATTATCACTCTTGATCGCGGCCAGCCGTCGTGCCCGCAACGCCTCCAGGTCGTCCTCGTTGTTGGTCAGCTGATCCAATCGCTGAATTTCACTATCCAACTGGGCTTCCATCAATTTGCCCGCCTGCAGCACCTGCTGCTCGATTACCTTCTCCATGGCCGCTACTAAAGTATTTCCCTTCCGCACGCCCAAAAAACCCCACCACTCCGTTTAATGTAAATAAATTTGGGAATGCTTTAAAAAAATTCTAGAATACCAAAAAAATGCAGCGAACCCAAGCAAAATGTGGATGAAAAGTTGAAACCTGCGCGCAATTACCACAATTTCATTGGCCGATTCGTCTTAAAGGGTGTGGCTTGCTTAACAGGGAATTTCAACATTTCCGCTTAATTATGAGAGTGCTATTTGGTTAAGTTTTAACAGAATTATCAAAATGAGTACGTGACTGGGGAAAAATAAATAAAAAAATCACGCAAATAATTTAATCTAACCAAAATTTGTTTGCTAAAGTGTTTTGGCCATTCGAAGCCTGAACAGCGAAGAATAACTTGCGATTACTTGCACAACTATCCAAAATGCTTGCCTAACCGAGTCAAGCTATCTATCTCGGCTCTTACGTTAAGTAATGCACAAACGAGTTAAATAACCTGACTCGGTGAGCGAAGAGTTCTGTATGTATGTGTGGTACATGTATGTATCAGGGCGTGGTTCACAATTAAATTTAAACACTAGAGAATTCTATATTAGCTCAGTAGAGATATAAATCAAGTTTTATTTTTCCTAAATTTTAAATTTTCACAGTACCAATAAGTTCTAGGCGGAAGCACGTTCACAGCACCTGGTTGTCATTATCGACTGCGAGGTCGAGAATCGAGGTAGCACAAGCACACGTCAACATATCGATCTCAAATTCCTGGATCGCTTGGTTTCTACGTCTCTATGGGCCTTACCTATTTGCAACACACTCCAATCCAATTTTATACTGAAATACTTTAGTCTCCCTTCAACACTGCTTTTTATATTGGCAAAATGTCCTATTTTACAGTACACCGCGAAGATGTCTATAAAGACTATAAAGCCAGTCCGCTGTCTGCGGCGGCTATTTTTCAGTTGGTACTTTTTGCAATCACTATCGGTGCTCCTATTGCCTTAGTTGCCGTAAATCCAGGTAAGAAATCAAAGATCGAGAACTTTGTACAATGAATTTGTAGAATTTGTTTAGTTTTTTATTTAGTTTGGTTAGCTTACTCATTTCCCCTTTTTTTAATTCTATTAGATATTTGGCCGATGTATACCACTGTCTATGAGCAACCATTCGTGCGATACCAGCAAATGGTTATTGTCCACTTGGATCTCGCGGGCGGGTCGTCACTGGCTTGGAGCACCATTCCGCAGTACAATCGGCTTATGGGTCGCACTCTTCGATCGTCTAGGCTAAAGGTTTACATACTGTACTAAAAACACATGTCATCTGCGTTCTTAATTAAGCTTCACTTTAATATTCTGTTTAACGGTGCGGAAATGGATGCTCTATTACAGACAAAAGAAATTGACATCAACGGCGACAAAATACCGGACGCATTTAGCATTACACTGGACGTCCCGCTGACGGCACAGGAACAAGTCTTCGGCTTTACTTTCCTGGTTTTCTTTGATTTCATTCTTCAGGTAAAATAGGCGAATCTAACCACTGTCGCTATATTGATTGTATGATTTTTGCGATCCTTTTTCTTTCAGAAACGAACGTTTTTTGAGATGTCGACCGTTGTTTCACTGCAGCATAGTGCTGCCTCTGCGGGAGCTGACTACTTTGCTGATGGAACATTGCGATTCGTTCAAAAAGACTCCTTGCGTCCAGGATTTTCTGATTACATAAGCAAAGTACTAATTCTATATCTATTCTGTTGTTTGTCTCTGTCTCTCTGTCTGTCTCTCTGTCTGTCTCTCTGCCTGCCCGCCTGTCTGTTTGTTTGTCTGTGTGTCTGCCTGCCTGCCTGCTTGTCTAATTGTCGATCTGTCTGTCTGCCTGCCTGCCTGTCGGTTTATCTGCCTGCATATTTATTGTTTGCTTGTATTGTTTTTCTGTCTTTCTGTCGCCCTGCTTGAAATTCACTTAGTCAAAACATGTTTGCAGGATCCGCTGGTTAATATTTCGTCGGCCGATATAAGTGATTACAATGTTGCTAGCATTGTTCGCAGGGTTGCGACCCGAAATGGTATGTTAATTGAATTATGGCACATTTATTTGTCTTACTATAGTTTTCTTCTGATAACAGCTAGTACGGTACTGGACGTTTCGATGCCAATTTGGACTACGACTCCTGTACCGACACAACCCTTCCACATCGAAGCCAATATCCATTTCCCCGTGCAGTCCATTTGGATGCAAACAACGGTTCTTCACAGGTTGACAACGGCTGGAGCGGCGTTTACGTTCTGGCTCTTGCCCTTCTGGCTGTTTTGTTGGTACCTTCGTCGAATGGTTTTCTCCAGCGGTGCACTGTTCCTTGTCCAAGACAGCAGCAAGTACTCAATGAAGAGCTATTTTACCGCAAATTCCGGAAAGGAATAACCGGAATAACTGTTGAAATAATAACATCCAGATATTCAAGAATTAAAATAAATTTCCTTCGTGGATGTTGAGACATTTATGTTTAGCATGAAAACAAGAGAAGGCCGATTGGATGTAGATGGACAAATGATTGGACGGAGACTAAGAGGCCAGGACATGATAAGGGAATGTAGGCAGTAGATGAAGAGCTATCAGACACAAACGGATATATGGAAATATGCATAAGCAGAGAGACAAGACACGGAAACACGGAGACACGGATACACGAAGTGTTTGATAAAAAGAAACGGGAGAGCGCTGACGGAGCATCTTAAAGCAAAGATATCTGCAGACACGGAGCGAAAGAAACTTATTCGAAAAGATGGAAATTCGAGGTAATCGATACCTTCTTGACACTATAGTACACGTGAGAGACAAGGAGACGACGATGTCGACTGATGGAGAAAGGGGACAAGGAATAATGCGGACTTGGAAAGTTAAAGTGGCGGAGAGAAGATGGCATAGCACGACTGACAAGGAACCATTTACCAGTGTAACCCTCCGATCGCCACCAAACTTTTTTCTTGAATTCCATGTTCCCTAATATGATTTTAAAAAATATGACTTGCGGCAAAGAGTTCCCCGTTCAACGGGGAGAAAGTCCGGAAGATCTTAATTGGTGCATGTTCATTGCAATAGCCATGAACGCTTGATGCGCTTGAACGTGTGTAAGCGCTCTTACTTTGGATGTTATCTGCGAGCTCCCTTTCGTGATCGTTGATATCGCTTTTTTTCCATCCGATATAAGCCTCCAGAAGTAGCATCAAAACGTTAGGTAGCATTCAACAATGACGTCAGCGCCATGTAGGGTAGGGGGTTGTACTTTGATGACGAGCTCTGACGCTAAGGGGGTAGGGGTCTAGCCGTGGCTGACGTTAGCATATATCGTTTCAATTTTTCGCCAATTTCCAGCCTCTGCTGAAGTTTTTATCCTTTTTGAGCTTTTTGTGTTGTTCTCCATCAATTCAACAGAAAAAATCTCGACGGAAACGATGGCGCTTAAACGGGTAGGATAGAAATGCAGTGTTGAGTTTATGGCAAAGTTGTCTAACGCGACTTATAATTATTATATAATACTTATTTACGAACGAAATTTATATACGAACGCCAATAATTATTTTCCGTAGACAGAAAGGAACCTTCTCTCTACGATGAATTTATCAAATCGTATTGCGACTTTCGCCCGGATTTGATGAAAGTCCAGCATGAAAAGGTTTTAACAGATGGAGGGGGTCGGCTCGAGCTGACGTCATTGTTGAATGTTTCCTTAGAAGGATTAATTTTCACCATATTGTCGAGAAAAAAAATACTTTGAATTATTGCATCGAAATAATGAAATTAAAATTGAAAATAATAACCAGTCACGGAGATTATATGGTTTATTCCCACAAACCGACAAAAAATTAAGAAATTAGTAAATTTGTTCATTTTATATTCTCATTAAAAAGAAAACGTTTTACTGTCCGGGTTTCTGAGGAAAAGAACCGAGAAGAGCCACAATAAATCATTCAATCAAGCGTTCATGATTATTGCAATGAACGTGCGCCAATTGAGATCTTCCGGACTATCTCCCGTTGAACGGGGAACTCTTTGCCGCGAGTCATATTTTTTAAAATCATGTTAGGGGACATGGTATTCAAAAAAAAAGTTTGGTGGCGATCGGAGGGTTACACTGGTAAATGGTTTCTTGTGAGTGTCGAGCAGCCTGGGCAGTCGAGCGGACACTCACGTTGAACCAGTTGAAACCGTTCGGGAACCTTCCGCAGTGAAGGTCTCGTTGGCTGAAGAAGGTCTGGGTCGATTCGCGGATTGCATTGCTGTTGGAAGCGAGTCATGGACACTTGCCCTAAAACATTTTACGCCATGTTCCGTTTTGTTGACATGAACCTCAACCGAAGCATGTTTCGCAGATTTTGAAACTTGATTCTGCAAGAAAAAAGGCGGTGGTCGTGTTTGTAAGTGATTCACCGCGTATTTCCCATCCACAGGTGTGAACTGCAATCGCTCATTCTCCAGGTTGAAAAGGAAATCCGGTCGGACATGTTCAATGGGATGAGCTGAGTCCGGCACCCGCATTCCTTCACAGCGTTCCGGCTCCATCTTTTCCGCAGAAAATTTAGGACTCAGTCGGCTTGACGCTCGCTTGGTGGCTCTACAGCAGTCAATGCAATCTATCTACTACTCAAAAAAATGCAAGGTAGGAATAGACTGTAGTCAGGTGAAAGTTGAAACTCACTGCTGCGCGTTAACTGCGGCTGCGAGAATTTTTCTGCGAGTTTTAGTATTGCAGCTGTTGGTCGTGGTACCTCTGCTAGTATACCATTGCGGCCTTAGCGAAAATAAACGCCCTTTGGTGCACATCAGGGTCCGGTTCGACGGAGCACCAACAAATGACCTAATTGCACGGTGAACTATTAGCTAACGGTGAACCCCGACGTACAATGTATATCTTTTTTTCTGTTCGACGATTCTTTTGTGCTGCATGCAGACGTGGCCGAAACTGATAATTCGCGGACCGAGAGCATGCACTTCTAACGTCATTCGGTTTTTAGCTATGCCCATGAACACCTACAGTCGAACAAATATTCTGCCGGTCACATTCAACTTCAAATGAAATTTCGTATGAATTTTTATTGGATGCAAACTATAAAAAAACGATTAATTTGATATAGATTAAACTGAAGATTTGGCAAAACTTCTTCCTGGCCCATGCACCCACACACACGTACCCCAGCAGATTCGGAGTGCACAGCACATGCATACCGGTAAATGGGTGTCTTCTGAATCAATTTATAATTCCGATTTTTTTATTCATTTGTTGCAAAAAAGACCCCATTACCGCCGGTACCAAAGAGAGCAGGGAAAGTATTTATTTGTTATACCCTTCAGTTGGTCCACTGTAAACGCCGTCATAGACGGTGGGCTGAATTATGAGCATTATGTACGTTCGGCTGGCCAAAGCTGAGCGGGTGTGTTAAATTTAAAATTAAAATGTGTGTTTGGCCCCAACCCCTTTGCAGTCCGCCTCTGCACGGACGTCTTGGTATTACATGGGCTCAACCGTTTCCATGATCGGCATTCAGGGCAAAATAAAATTGAAGGTGACGATCTGGACGGGCGTAATGTTCGGCGGACATGTCATAAATTTAGAGTTGAACATTATATATTTACCGCGATGCGCACACATAAGAAGAACGTAAAACTTTTATATTGCATTTATTGCACTTATGCGCCGGCAGTGTGTTGAGAACGACCAATCCCTTGTTAAGTTTTATCAAAATTTCTCACGCTCATGAACTCAGAAATTTATGATCATACATATAAAGGGACCTTTGTTTAAACGGTGGCTTGACTTGCTCTGATGTGTATCCAAGTTCAAGGCCGACAACGAATCCGCATGCTATCCGCTGTATGTAAAAACCTTGGAATTGTGCAGATATCCTGAAAGGACCACACATACTGAATACTCGATGCCAGGGATCTGCGACATGGAGTTCCTTTTTCCTGCTGTTTTATACATTGTTTCATTTTCGAGCTTGATTCAGTCGCAACAACAGTCACAATCGACTTGTAGCTACAGTATTGATCAAAAGGGGCGAAAACAGGTACTATGCGAACAATTCAGAATCGACCTCGGGGTTTCCTTCAACTTCAACCCGAACAGCTTCGATCTGGACACTAAGGTCCTCATCGTCACCGGCTCCCCGTCAAAGCCCAACCAATTCAATCAGACGTCAAATTTTAACTCGACAATTTTCGAGGAGATCCACATCTGCTACGCACCCCAGTGGGAGATAATTGGGGATGATACGTTTCGGTTGGTATCGGAAACGTTGCTTGTTCTAAATTTGACACACAACGGATTACGTAGCGTGAATGAAGGAACTTTCCGAAATCTGTCACGTTTGACTCATCTTCACTTGGATAATAATCGCATTGGCTTTCTGCCCTCTTCCGTGTTTGGGTATCTTACTGCCTTACGCGTGCTGACCCTGACAAAAAATCTTATAAATAACGTGGAACCACGCATGGGATATCAACTGGGAAACTTGGAGGTAAGGATAGCAAAACTAAACTAAAAAATAAAGTAAAACTGAACGAACTTTTAGTTCTTAGTATTTTAGTTGTTTCTTTAAATTTGGCAGATAACAAAATAATTAACACTTTTTGTAACTAAGGATTTATCGTAACTGACCACGGAAAAAACCTTAAAATTGAAAATAATCAGCTATTCTAATTAAAATCGAACACAAATTTTACTCACGAAGTGATGGACTAATTTGAAAAGTTTTAGTTGACTGAAAATATATTATTCGATTACTTTTAGTTTGTCATTCGTACCTGTCAGTAATAACGAAACAATACTGTATAATCTGGGTGAAAACACGGGGAAAATGTTCGGTTGAACAGAAAACGCGTAAATTGCCGCCAGTGTCTGATTGATTTAAAGAAGGGAGCACAAGCCTGGGATCAATTGTTGATTTGAGGCGCTCGGTCTTTAAAATTTGATTGTTGATTCGTCTTGCGCCTGAAACAGGATTTTCTCCACTGATTTCTTGATTTTATTTAATTATCAGAGGAATCCAAGCCGCTAAGATTTTATAAACTGTATCTCTCGAGCTTGGTACCATGTCGGTCCTCAGCTGATCAGGAAATCCTTCATTACAGCCGAAATTATTGATGAAAATCAGATTAGCGGGGTAGTCGGGGAAGACGTTGTTGGAGTCGCTTTCAATCACGAGAGTGATTATGACGGTTTGTTCGGTGAATCAGTGATGGATGTCGATGAAGAGACTGACGAAGTGAATTTTAGATACTTTAACGAGGAGTCTTTCGTGGAGGAAGTCGAGCTGGGATTCTCATTGGTAATCAAAAAAGTTTTTATGGAAATCTAATGTTTGATTGATGGATTACACGCGAAATGCTGCGGCAGAATTTACCGCACCGGTGGGCAAAACAAGCGATCGTTCAATTGGCCAACAATTGTTCCCGTGTTTTCATCCAGATTATATAGTACATTCTACGTGCGAGTTAGTCTGATCAAGTGATTTTCCAGGTTCTCGACATGAGCAGCAACCCAATCGGGAGTGAAATCTTAGGTGGCGTCGAACCCACCATTTCACAATCATTCCTGACCTTATTCGAAGATTTGCCCAATCTTCGAATTTTACGTCAGTCACGTGTCTGTCTACTCTCACTATTTATAGCTCTGTACTTTCAATTTGCATTCGTTTTTTTTCGAAAACTTTGTTTGGTTTTTCTTTCACAGGCCTTTCGGACACCGGACTGAAGTCTCTCCCCTGGGCAGTAATTCAATTTAGAAGTCCCTTGCTCCGTGAACTGGATTTCTCCGGAAACCAGCTGGAAAACATTGGTAATGATCAGTTTTCCCTTCTTCGTAATATATCAATCATCCGGATTGGTAATAATCCTATTCGAGCTATCGCCCCTACCGCATTCGCTGGCCTCTACAAACTTGTGAAGCTGGATCTCACTGGTAGAAGGGCGCTAAATATCCTGCAAAATTGGGACTACAAGGCTTCTTTTCGTGATCGAATGCCCCTTCCGAAGTATTTTTTTGGACGTCATATTCGATCGCAGTCGGGCTCTGCCGGAGGCTACGGTTGATAAACTAGTCGCCAGTCGTTCGGTACAATTACTTGTGATGTAAACTTCGAAGAAAGCATGATGTACGATTTTTTTAATCCATCAGTTTTTAGAAAACCAAAATCATTCGACGAGCAATGAAGCATGCAAATTCAGGCATCGCTTTGGAAAAAATCATAAAAGAACATCTCCGGTCCACGTCTATACATCATCTACCGTAATTATCCTCTCGCCCTCCCTGCCTCCCTCCCTCCCCCCTCGAGAAAAGACGGTAAAACTAAATAGGATAGCTCTTAAATAATTAATGTCAGTTATTCCATGACTAGAAGTACTATAATAATTCTGGCCAATATGCTAGTATTTATACTGGTGAAAGCTGACGCTGTCCAAGTTTAAAGGCCCGTTTATAGTCTGGAGAAAACGTCTCACGCGAAGTGTGCGTGAGGTCACGTTCGCGTGCGCATAGCTGTCTCGTGTGCCGAAGACCGTAAAACCCACAGGTCAGCAACAGGAGCACGTCATACCCTTTCACACACTTCTGAGATTGAAGCATCCGTCCGGAAACAGCTTTTCGTGATGGGTATGTATGGGATAGTTCGCTACTGTTGCATTGAACAGCCCTACAGAATAATCAGCAGGAGTTTTCATACAGTGTATCTAAATAAAGAATAAAAGCAGTCTAGCTGCACGCACGAATGTACGTACAATTTCATGTTTTACAAATATCGTCGGAAAACAAACGGAATTTAATGATGGGTGGGAGGGCGTGACCCAGGATCTCTTCGACCAGATGTACAACCACGAGGACCTTTCCGACGCCGAGCTGCAGCAAATTTTGCGTGGCGACAACTAATCTGCCGAACTTGAACAGGACGAAGAGACGCATTCGCTTAGTGAGAAGCAGATGAAATGTGCTGTCAGCGGTGCAGCTGCGAAGAAGATCAGTCTATTGGAAAAGCCTGACCGAACAAGTAACTTCGTGCCCAAGGACGCCGCCGACGTAAGCTTGGGCATGACCCACTTCAATCATGTTTTGGTTTGGCCAGAAAAACCGAGATCCGTAGCAAGTTCACCGATCAAGGCTTATCTGCTTGCTCGGATGGTGTCATAAGAAAAATTGCCGAAAAAGAGTGGGCGGTCAGATCGGACTCTGCCAAAAAAGTATTCAACATGATCTTACAAATCCCTCCCCAACGCAACTCTTTCACTATTCTCGACCCTTATAAATATTTCCGTTTTTCAGGCATTGGTGTCACAAGTGCTTGGACTTATGGAATCATCTACTGAAAGCCACGGAAATGCACTGGACGGGGTCACTGGTGGTCAAGGAAGTAATTCCTGCCTGCTTTTTGCATTTCACGTCTCACGTCAATTGTGCTGACGAATATAATCTGCCCTTTCCTTCGGGGAGCTGGGACTTACCAAGCTTCACGGAAAATGAGAACACCGAAGACCTCCAGATTACTGTTTCGCCGGAGAATTATCAAATAATCGATCAATCAGTGCAGATCAGCAGTAGGTATTTGTTAGGCTACCCAATCAACTAATCAACGAACGGGGCACCTTCTTATCCATCCGCACATGCTCGTACAATTCTCTCCTCTCTCGACTGGTCATCATGGGTTGCCTGACGCGTCATAGATATGTCGTACTATTTCAACTTCGATCAGAATGGTGCTCCCCTCTTTCTTCAACACTCCAAACAGAGATTACACAACTCTTCTCGACCGCTAAATCAACTAGTAACGTTACTCAGCAAACTTGACTGACAAGCTGTCCGATCTTTTGAACCGTCAGGGCCTTTGTCTAACCATTACTTTGTTTGATCGTTTCACACTACAATTGCTACAACTACTCCAGGGTCAGCCAAAATTGACCCCTCTCGCCCGCTTGGCCGGTTCGAATTAGCTTTAGTAAATCTAACGTCAGGTCTATCTAAGTGTAAGTCTAAAGTTTAAGTTAAACCCAAATTCTAATCTAGTTTAATCTTAATATTGACGTTCAGGTTTTATGAAGTTTAATACCAAAGTTAAGCTCACACCATTTCTATTTTCACGATGGCACTTGAGATTTAGCTTAAACTTCATCATAATTTGAAGCTTTAATTAGCTTAAGTTTAACAGGTAAGTTAGATCGAAACCCTTGAAGGCGAAATTGTTTAGCAATGAAAATGGAACCGCTATTCACAACATCACGGTCCTCCATCCATTTGATATCAAAGTAAGTTATTTGATACGATTACGGTTTAATGAACACGTACCTCGATCGCCTCTGTGGAGGAATATTAGGGATGTGGTTTCGTAGATTTTGCACCCGGTACGGCAACCCGACTACGACAATCTTTGAGCGGCAAACAATGCTGGCTGCTCCCGTCTGTGTTTGCTGTTTCCTGATATCCTGATAGCAAAGTCAGCTATGGGTGTGGCTGCTCCAATAACTTTAACCTTCTCACGGACAAACACACATGTGTTGCCAACTGCAGTGCTAACCAATTCCGCTGCGGCAAACCTAACGAAAAATGCATTCCCATAGTGTGGAGGTACATTGACTGATATGCTTAGACATGCAGAATATTTAATGGGGTACGGGTCAACCTGACTGGCAGACTACACAGACAGACATATAGACCAACAAACGTAACTCACTTTCGAATATTAACTCTCCAATTCTAAGATAATTATTTCCGCTCAGATGCAATGGGGAAAAGAACTGCATGGATAGATCTGACGAAGATGACACGTGTCCACCTCATCATTGTCTGCCGGGACAGTTTCAATGCTCCAACCTCAATTGCACTGCAACTCGACTCGTTTGCAACGGTAAGGACGACTGTGACGGCGACAATTTCGATGAGAAGACTTGCGACGTGCCATGTGGTCGATGGCAGTTCAATTGCAACCGCACCGGTCACTGCGTACCTAGCATATGAGCCTGTGACGGCGAGAACGGCTGTGACGATAAACGAGACCGTGGCTGTTCTGTAAAGCCCAGGTACTTCTCTATACATGCTTTATTTGCTTCCAGGTCCATCTTATTGCTGATCCAGTTTTGTCTTTAAAGCTTTTGATCCCGATACGGAATTTAAATGCTAAACTTCGGGTTGCTGTATTGCAAAGAGTTGATACTGCGACTTCGAGAATAATTGCGGCGATGGGTCAGATGAACCTCGGACTCAGTGTCGCAACCGGGCGTGCCCGGCTGGCTGGAGCAGATGCCAAGGATCACCCCTTAGCTATCGCTGTATCTTAAGTAAGGCGCCTCGAACGACGATCCGGTACAAAATATACCGAAAGCCACGTTTAGGCATCAGTCTGATCTAGGGTTTTATTCGTCATTAACTTGTTTTAACATTTTGTTGTGGCCCCTAGAGCTAGGGAAGATGGGGAACGAATGTTTTTCAATCCGCTTGCAGTAATCTAACTTCCAATTAAGAATAAAATTCAAGTCGATCAGACTATGAGATCTTGTGTACCCTTTTGGAACCAGGAAATTGACCTAAGAAAATTAGTAACCCAAGAAATCAGAGACTACATACTGTATGAAAGGAGGCTGCGCTTGTGTGTTTCAGCCTGGCATATTTGTGAAAGCAATAACAACTGCAAGGACAACAGCGATGAACGCAACTGTCCCGGGAATTCCAGCCAAATTATCGAAAATTATCGAAAATTATCCAGGAATTGAACAGGTCGGATTTCAGGATCAGCTTTCGCTGGTGTTTTTCGCACCTCTTTATTCTTTTTTGTTTGCACTGCTCCGTGAGTAAATCCTTGGTGGCGTTTACCTTCCGGTAACCGAGGCCATGCAGCATAGTCCGAATCGTCCGGCTAGAGATCTGACGGACTACCTTGCTTTCCACCGAAGCCTGCGCAATTTCTTTGCTCGTGGTCGTCCGAAAGTTCATCGCTAGCTCGTCGACACACTGCACCACCTCGTCCCCAAATTTCCGCGGCCGCCCACCTGGACTGTGAGCAACTTTTGGCTTTCCATCCCTGTTGTGCTTTCTCGCGACTCTCCCCGCTCAGTCGGCACCCTTACCGAAAATTCCACTGATCTTTTCGTACGACAATTTTTCTTTGTCGTGCAGTTTAAAAAGTACGAGGACTTTCGTGGGCGTCAAAGGTCGACCTATCATACGTTCTCCGCAAAATATCCATGAGTCAATCGAGAAGATCGCCAAAATAATTCGAAGTCAATCAATCAATCTGAGAAAATCTAACAACAGATCGCCAAAAATTATTCAAAGTCAATCAATCAATCGACTGCGTGGTCAGCTGTAATCAAAAACAACTGAACGCATTAGCCAATATTGGCTCAAACTCCGACCAACCCATTTTGCTGGGCGCCAGTAAAAAATTGGCTTTAACTCGGTCGGCCTGAGGTTCCAGCCACGTGTGTATCACTAATTCTAATAGTCTGAGCAATTTACAATTAGAATCTGAGCTTTAGTTGTGGCGCAAAAACTATTGAATCTTTGGAAATTTCGTTCAGACCGCTCAATGCGCATCGCTTGTGTACGCCGCTTTGTTATGGTTTTCTTGCTTGCAAGTATGACGTACTGCGTATACAGGGCAGGGCATAACTTGGCATGTAGAGGGAACTGCCAGTGATACCTATGATAAACCTAAGCACACACTAAGCGCTCTACACGCAAGTGATCCTAAGTGATTAACCCCGTCTTACAGAGGGGTCAAAACACCCAGTTCTCAGATAATCAGATCTTCTTTCTGTCTACGGTATATTGGACCATCAAAACGTTGACCGTTGTGCTGTTTGTTTCATTGACATCCCATCATCTTTTGCCGTCGGCACAATCGTATTCCACCAAATTATGTCTTGTCAAATGTTAGTGTATGTTTGAAATCCGGGAGGGGGGCTTGGAAATCGGAAATCAGACCTTCACATCTCCACATGTCTCAAAATCATCAGGAGCAATAAATTGAATTTAATATTGAAGTCTATTTTGATAAACATGCAGTTGGCCCCTTTGCCCCTCCCCGACCTACCATGAGGGGTTTCAACTTGTATTGACCCTAAACGAGCTCAACTGCAGTGTACGGTACTGTAATGTCGCGTTAGCTTCGCGCAACAAACACAGCATTTTCAGTATAGAATGTCCCGGCATAACACACGAAGTGGGGGGAAATCGCCCGAGGGCGGCGCTACAGGTGCGCGAAGCTGACGCGGCATTACAGTACCTACCACATTAAACTACTAGGCATTTTGCCAGAGCGCACCACCCAGGGGAGGAGACAAAGCGGCAGGGACTCTCTAGCTTTTCCGATTGGTAATTGGGTTGCAGAGAGATGGCGGACAAAAAGAGGCTAGGAGGGTAAATTTATCCCACTTGGTGTTGGGATTTCGGTGCGTCCTTACATTCTGTCTGTCAAGAGGTGGGCAATCCCCATGTACTGACTGGGACAATTTTTGATAGGGGGAACGCAGAATGCCTCGGCTTTGTTTTAAATTAGCACAATATTAGTATTGATTCGCTGTAAAAATGACGGCTTCTCGAAAAGTAATCAATGCGATTATTTTTACATTATCCCATCCCGTATTTAACTTTGAATCGACTGATAACAATCAAATAGTTTTTGAATATAAGGGGCGGAGCTACGAGCAGTTTTCGGAAAAGGCCGAAAATTTTAGCGAAACCATCCAGAGTTGCTCCGCCCCCTTACCTCAGAAAAATGTTTGGTTGATTCTAACCGATTCCATATTGAAGTTGGGATGGAAGTTGTCAAAACAATCATATTGACTGCTTTTCGATAAACCGACATTTCTACACTGAAAATCATGGAAAATGGAATCTGCAAGTATTTTCCCAAGTTTGAAATTTTTGCCAAAAAACGTTTTGAATTAGATCACCGATGACGTAAATTTTAGAAATCATGAATAATGTTGTACTAATTGAAAAAGTTGAAGGGGAAGCATTCTGCGTTCCCCTCTGAAAATGGGCCAGTATAGCGAACATGTAGCGGTCAATCCTTTGTAAAATAAAAAGTTTCAGACCGATCGAATTTTTGCAATGTCATCAGATCAACGCAGAGACCAGAAAGAGTGGTCATTGACCATGCGGAAGACTCGGGTACGACGTTCTTTTTTGCCCCGCTCTAACATTTTGATTGGTCTGAATTTAGCCCAGCAGCTCATCTTGTTGGAGTACTGCGCCGTTGGGTCCTAGCGTAAATACCTGGCAGCCCACCGGACTTCTTTTCACAGCAACTTCGATGAAATGGGCGAGCACGTCGACGGCAGTGACGCTTCCACGTACTCGCCAATGGAGCTTGCTGTCGATGTGAATTATCATGACGGTTCAGCCCAAGCGGATTTTACGTGTGACTCGACTTTGACAACTAAGGATCTGATGAGGATGTCTTATCAAATTGCACGTGTAATGGAATTTCTTGCCGCCAATCGTGTCATTCATCGCGATCTTGCCGCTCGCAATATTTTGGTGTGAGAATATAAAGTGGTCAAAATTTGCGATTTTGGCCTAGCCAGACGGGGGGAGGTCGATTACGTTGTTCAAAACCAATTGGTATGTTCTTAATTACATAGTTTTTTATAGTCTCATCTCAGAATGCCAGGCAAGGATGCGTTTTGGGGAAAGATTCAGGCGTCACTGGCCATTTTTTTGATATACCCGTTCTTGCACAGTTGTTGTTTTCAAAAAATTATTATCATACTTTCTCAAATTCAGAAAAAAACAGCAAGGGGAAGTGTTACTCTCTTTTTTCGATTTTTGCTGATGGGGGGGGGGGTAGCAAATGCCTCTTCCCCAATACGAGTCACTGATTCCAAACCTGAGCTGGAGTATATATTTTTTAAGTCGCTAAGGGAGAACGACTTCAAGATTTAAGTTTTTTATATATTCTAGGCTGCATTACCGGCTAAATGGATGGCACCGGAGGCGCTGAAAATGATGACATTCAACGAGAAAACCGACGTTTGGTCCTTCGGCATTACGATGTGGGAAATTTTCAGTTTAGGCGCGTCACCATACAGCACCACTGATATCCCGAAAACGGGAGCGACTGACCTTGCTCTCATGATAAGCAGTGGTTACCAGATGGAACGGCCAGTTGCTGCACCGTCCTTTGTGTGAGTGACCCTTAATGAGCAATCAACTTACTTGTTAGACGTTAAATTATAAACAGATGTACAAAATCTCTCCACTTCCCAGGTACGCTCTAATGCAGATGTGTCGGTCACTCAACCCAGCTGATCGGCCGACGTTTCGCGAAGCCCAAACAAAGCTGCAAGCTTTTGTCATCGAAGATTATTATTTGAAACTCGATGGCGTGTACGACAACTACAATATGGAAGTGCCCGGTGGACAAGCAAACGAATCAGTGTTGACTCTAAATGCTACGTATGCTCGTTTTGAGACTGAAAATACTGTAGCTACAGTTTCTTCCCCGGATTCATTTAATGACCGAAAGTGAGGCGCTGGTGCACAGTAATGCCGTTAAATGTGTAAACGTAGCCAAATCAATAAAAAAGTAAGTTAATGTGGTGAATTTCAGAACGCTATAAATCTCATCAATACCGTGAGACAGACGCCGCATTACCACATTGCAGTTCAGTACTAATGCGTTGACTCAAAACCCAAAAGATCGTTTTTCGCCTGTCTGTTCCTTCATCCTCCCGGCAATCTCAGCACTCAATCAGCCACAGTCTGATATTCAGCGTGCTCTAGGGCAAAAGTGCAGTAAGATTTTAGTGGTATCTTCATTACCCTGCATGAATAAATTAGGTAGCACCAAAAATAGATATTTCAAATCAGGAGTGAATAGTGCTAGCCAATTTTAGCGTTTCTCAATTTTCCGATGTATTAGAATACCATTTAAACATATCAGCAAGAGTTTACTAACAATTTAAGGCTTCAAATGTCGTTTGAATTTAATGACACGAGACCCCTCAAATCCTACCCCGGAAATCTAACGAAACTAACTAGCTAATGACACTCTAGGTTTACTGCAATTTTTTCCTGTAGGGCTGTATGGTAAGAAACCCCAACTCTCCTGAGTTTCCCTAACCCCAATTCCCAAGCCTAATGATATATCTGTAAGATATTTCCATAACCCAAATTTCCAGTGAATGTGACATCTCATGAGCTATGCTAATTCCGATGCTGGCGTAGATGGGCGGCGCCAGTATTCCCGGACCAAGTACTGGAAATTTATTTTGGGAAAAAATTTCTAGAACTTTATATCTGCTGTAGAGTAACTTGATCAACTTATCATCGCATTTACAATAGCATACTGGTACAGTGGATACTATACCAAGATATTACTCGGTGAATGGAACGTCGGCCCAATCCCCTTAGTGCTGTACGCATCGCGAGTCCGTGAACAATTTGGTGTTTCTAGGAGCCTGATAAAATAATTCGCTTATGGTACTGTAGCATATTTACTGTGTTTTCAGTGTGATTCGATCCAACAGAAATCTGTGAGGGTAAAAAATATCATTCGACTCTTTCGGTGGGAGAGAAGGTATTAAAACTAATTCATATTATATATTTTCACTGAACTAAATACAGTTTCGTAAAGTTGATCAAGCTTTGCCGTGTCATTAACAATATATTCAGGATAACTCAGGAAGAACCACAGCATGTACAGTACCACACAAACCAGAGCACGAAATATAACCCTTTTTGTTAAGAACTTTATGCGTGGATTAATTTGGATGCATGGATTCTCAGGTCGATCAGGTACTGAATTCGCATTAGGACCCTTACTTTTTAGACAGCCAATACGGTGCCGGAAGTCCAATAGAGAACTTGTGAGTTTCGATCGGCAGTTGTGCGAGCTCCATCGGCAGCGTGTGCCCGATCCCCTAAACTGATAAGACAAAAATGCAGAAAGAAACACGCGTGTTGAGCCAATTAGTTCATCTCATCCATATTCAGACTAGTTTTTACCCGACCGAGAATTCGTTTCCATTGGGTTCTTTCTCCAATTTGCATCGAAGATTATGGCGCATCAGTGGGGTGCTACCGGTACTTCACTATTGACGATATTAGTGCTCCTCATTGGCAAGAGTTCCGTCGTTAATGGCGGTTGTTGCCAGTCAAATTGGAACTTTTGCGGTTCAACCATTGCCCGATTCTGCAATTCCGGTAAGAATTCCAACAGCAGTCGCCTCGTCTTTACTCCGTCTGCCCTTTATAGCTGCTCACTCGATGAAGATCCCTTATTCATCCGGAACTGTACACTCGGGTGCGAGATTGGCATTTCAGCCAACGACTATTGTCGTCGCTCTTCCCTCAACGTTCCATTTGTCAGCGTGGATAATAAATCTGCTATACCCAGGCTGACGGCCGTGTTCTCCACATCCAGTTTGGAACCATTTGAGGAATCCGACAGCATACAGCCCTGTTCTGAGGGTGACAAAAACTTTTGGTGCCGGTATCATTACCCAGCCACTCGGGGACGTTGTGTGCCCAACTGGTACAAATGTAACGGTGAGGAGGATTGCTATGATGGAACAGATGAACTAAACTGTTCCGCCAAAGATAACGTCACTACAATGGTAAGCTAACGAGATGTGAAATACAATTCATAAGAAGCGAGCAATTTGTATGCATTATCATGGGAAAAGTTTGAAAAACAATAAAGCAAGTAACTAATTCATTGAAGACCAATTGGGCAACTGAAGCCTGTTGAACAGAAAAATGAAAGCCATCAAACAATCAAAGCATGCTGAGCATGAAAAAATGAGCTGGTTATGTTTGTTTAAAGGACTGGGTGCCAAGCAAATTTAAATATAAACTAAATAATGGCTCTGGGCCAAAGTTTTAATAGACTAAAACATACGTCAGCAATGAATCCCAATTTCAAATAATATTTTTCATACGGTTAAATTTAATTCTGGGTATTTTCACTTTATCCTCGAAACTAAATAAATATCAGTTTCCCATTGGTTTTTCCAATGGGTAATTGTGCAAAATCAACTGCATATTCTGTTGAGATGTACGGAAAACGTATCTCATTTTTAGTTTGTATAACATTTAGTTTTGACATTGTAAACATGCAGATCTTGAAACACTGTCACAGAATTCCTCGTGAATTAAAAGTGATAGGCAGATTTTGATATCAGGATCTCGTAAAAAATAGTTTTTCTTATTGATTTCTTGAACTCAAGGACGAATGAAGTTCTTCAACAAGTTTTAGAGGAACCAGAATTGTTCCAAATTGACTGGACAAGCTCCAGAAGGACTTGCGCCAGACAAATGATTTTAATCTTTCCTTAGAACAAGTTGATTTTTCCCAAGGCTTGTACATAGTTTAGTGTATTCCATAGCTCAATAATAGTTCAACAAATATTTAAAGATTCTTTATACGCTCAGGCATCTCATCTCATCCTCGAGGGATTCACCATTTATTGTGAAAACTGACAGGAGGCCTTAACAACCATTCTTGCAGGTTCCATCTACACTTTCGATAAAAACCCCTTCGAGATGCTCCGTCGGTTGGTTCGAGTGTACCTCCGGAGATTGCGTGCCCCCGGACTTTCGTTGCAACAACAACACCGGTTGCTTGGACGCTAGTGACGAGCTCAACTGTCCACCTGCGTCAACAGTAGTCTTGACGGAGGCGAGCTTCCAGCGTCGCTTTATGCTCGACCAGCTGGAAGAATCCTCTACGCGCCGCGCTTGTGAGAACCTCAATGGGTCCTGGTGTAAGTCAAGGTTCCCACCCAATCCGCCAATGTGCCTCCAGTCTCAGTCCCGATGTGACGGTAAGATTGACTGTTTCGGAGGGTTCGACGAAAACGACTGCCCCACCGCTTCTTCAAACAGCACCACCGCCAACGTGACTGAGCCATCTAATTGGAATCCTTCCGGTGGGATACCATCTCTCTTCTTTTCCACGACCGAGAAACCTTGCCGAGATCCCGCGGATTTTTGGTGCATCGGCCGCGGCACTGGTGAATCCGGACGGTGCGTCCCAAAGAGTTGGCAATGCAACGGTAAGCCGGACTGCGACGGAGGGACCGACGAACGTGACTGTCCGAATGGCGATGCCACTACTTCAGTCAGCAGTCTTGCTGGTAGTGTTATCGCTGACGGTATGCTCTCACCCTCCTCAACGGGTTCTTCGGGTGTGGAGCCTGCGTTGCTCGAAGGCCAGACCACAGAGCAAACGTTTCGCTGAGAGTCAGACGGCGTCGGACCTCGGAATATTTATTAGCAATAGCAAATTGCGAATTAGAGCCGCGGAGGAACCGACAAGCATTTTCTGCCCTGACGAACATTTCGTTAACTTCTGCCTCTTAGCCAAGTCAAAACTGTTTCCCACTAGAAAATGTCAGGAACCTAACCGTTAAACCTAGCCACTTATGTTTTCAGAACAAAACACACAGCTGTGCCGAGGTTAATTTTTGGGTTGTTATTTGGGTTTTGGCAAGCCGTCGTAGAAGATTTATAATCTTTGAAATAGCGCCAGGGTAGAATTTGAAATATTTGGGATTTGGTTTGTCCCACACGGCATGCTAAAACCCAAGCAACGATCCACAATGTAACTACGGCACAGCTGTATTTCTATTTTTTTTCCACCCATTAATTAAGTTCATATTAAAGCCGATTTTGGCTCGGAAGGACCATATGTCAGTGTCAGTATCGGAAAATGAATGCTCTGGAACTTTTCCCGCACGTACCAGAACGGTTTTCCGTCATTACAACCAGAACGAAATTGTCTCCGCGACGTAGTCCTGAAAATTTTCTTGAAAAGTCTGAAATCCGCGAAACATGTCATTCATCTAGATAATTCTCAAGCTGCAACACTCACTTCTGCTTGAGCTTTGATCCTTAAAATGTTGGTTAACTTTTTGCCCAGCTCAAGCGCCACATGATTAAATGGTTAACTGGTAACGATGTATTAAAACGAAATTTCGTAACACAGTAGGAAACCAGATAGCCTTGGTCAAAACCCCAACTTTTAAGGTAAATATCCAAAGGGGTACTACAATGTTGGACATGCGAAATATCGTGAACTGGTTACCAATTAGTCCTTTCGTCTGCTTCAGGACTGCATTTCTCATGATGAAAGTGGCATCAGCACTACTCGACATACACCATTAGTAAAATTCGTATTATTGTTATACAGCCGTTTGCTTTCTGCCAAAATTAATATCTTGAAAAATGGATTAAAAAGTGTTTATCTTTACTGACTACAAGAGCAATACGGCCACAAAATTCATTGGTCTGATTAATGAATGCTGCTGAGCTTGAGCCGGCATTTCGTTTTCGTTCGGGTACTGGCTACTTTTACCATTTATGAACGGATGGAAAATCGGTTTCAAATACAAATATGCGTGATACATGGTATCCTTTTGATTCGATTGAGTTAGTAAAAAAAACGTTTTTGAAAAATACTGAAACACCTGTGCAGAGTTGTTCATGGAAATCACTTTAGCCAAAAGGCTAAGTACACTATCTCTTAGTTTTGACGGGAAGTGGAACACAGCTAAACAGGTAAGACTATCGTCCGAGAAAAGCATAAAGCGGTATAAGTATACTTGTGTGGTATTTCAGGTTCATGCAACTGCCCGGCATAAGAGGGACACGGTGAAGGATCGTGATGGCAGTGCTGCAGTTGCTGATATTGAGAGATCCGGTGTTACTACTCGAATGCCGTCGAAACACCGTGCCAATCGAAGGAACGAGTGCTGGCTTATTTAGCAATTCAACTTATAGTGTGCTGGACGCCCAACACGGTTTTCTACCTTCTCGTGGACGCGTGGGCGCCTCTTTACTGGGACACGACGTTTTTCGCGGTGCAGCACTTTGGCCAGTTTCTCCACTCGTGGGTCAGCCCGATCTTCTGTTACCTCGCCATGGACGGACTTCGAAGTGGCATCAATCGCATGCTTCAGTGCTGCTTATCGTACTGATAGATGGCATTCCACAATGACTTAATCGGTCAAATATTGGGTGGGTTCACCCGTTAACGCCCAATGTCGTCAAATGACGACATTGCTATCTTCGAAGTTTCACGCAGAGACGGTTGAGCAATTTTGCTAAACTAAACTGCTTTTAAAGATTGGTATCTTGCTTAAAATTAGATAGTATGGTTTAGTCATTTGGTACTTGACCAATATTCGACAGAAAATGCCAAAGTTAATCATTTTGCACTTTTTCTGAATGAAAAGGTCTCCGCAGGCTGTGAGTTGGCCGAAATGTCTAAAAATATATGGTTTTTTTTTCATCCACCAAGTTGACCATCTATTGAGAGCCTCTAAAAATAATTGTCTGAATCGAATTGTTGACTGGCACGTGGCTCAACGAAGGCGTTGTTTTTTGTCGAAAAATGAATAAAACTGACTACTATGGGAGATCATACATTGATTGACTGATGTTTTGACTGGATATGGCGCGGAAAAGTACAAGAAACAGTTTTATTCAACGCCACGTTTAAAAGCGCTTTCCGATTTCTGATTTTACAGTTTTAGTGTATACTGGTATTGGCTTTCTAATGTTAACTAAAATTAAAATCAGCGTCAACCTGTTCAGAGAATCTCAATCTTTTCCTTCTGGCTGTGAACCTGGATTAAACTGTGATATGTCGCATCGATCCGGGACTACTTTTTGCTGTATACGCAGAGTAATAACGATCGAAGCGTAAGACGGCTGCCAACAAATTTTGTTAGAGTAAACGATTAAAATTTTATCTACAACGGTATAATAAGTGTAATGCTGTATGTATCCTTGGCAGAATCATCTCGAGTACATTCGCACTAACCGACAGTTCACTTCAAGCCGTTTTTCGATAGGAAGGCAAACCAGAATAGCCCAGACAGTTTGTACAACCAATGTATGCTGCCCGTTTCGACGCGTAAATATTTCACGCAGTCATCGATCAAGGAAATGTTGAAATAGATGAACACCGATAATTATAAGTATATTTTAAGAGGTGAACCTCTTGATTAAGTCCAAAGCAGCAGGCCGCGGCAGCAGGCTGAGCCAACACGTAACGGAGAGTGCCGCACAAGCGAGATACTGTGCTATGCAGACAGTAGGTGGGGCTTATGAAAGTAGGTTTAATCACTCGGTCTGCAGTTAAGATGGGAAGCACGGTGTGTGTTAGACTATGTACTGCCGTATGGCTCAACGCGCCCTTGAGCTGTCCCGATGAGAATGGCTTATCACTACTAGATATATAGCGAAACGTTGATTGTGGATATTTTGCAGCTCATAACAAGTGTAAACCCAATCCAAATATTTGTATTTCCACCGGCGCCCCGACATTTGGTACCTCAGCATTTGGTATCCTGACATATGGTACTAGACATATGATATCGAATGATATTTCATACACCGACATAACGTACCGCGACATGTAGATACTAGTGACATTTGGTTTTAATGGTCATGTGGTACGTCGACATATGGTATTGCGCGGGCCGACAGGTCCTTCAGTGAAATTTTTTTTTGTGTTGCCACATAGGATTATGAAAAGAACACTTCATAGAAGTAAGTAAAAAAACACAGATATCTCAATCAACAAAAGCACGCAATCTGATAAAACAAAATGATCCAACCCCATCCTAAAACAGGTATTCTGCTCTGATAAAGTTCTCACATTTATACTTTTCAAAAAGACATGGACGAAGAATCTTACGGGAAAGGAAATGAAGAATCTTATAGGAAGTCCAAAAATTGTGATACGTTCCAAGGTATTTACCCGACTCGGTTTTCTCGTGCGCTCCGTGCACGAAGTTCTCCGGCGAGCGGAAAACTGTACCAGTCCATTATGTCGGCAAAAGTAATAATTGTCGGTAAAACAAATGTCGTCAAGAACGAAATGTCCCTCTATGCATATTGTCGAAGTAGGATCTGTCGCCAAACCATTTGTCGAGTCATAAAACATGTCGTTTTGTACCACATGTTCGATTTTCAAAAGTCTGTTACCAAACGTCGCTATACCAAATGTCGGTGTACGATACGTCGCGACATGTCGCGCCACGATATAAGAGCGAAGGGTAACACATTAGGCATCATCATCAATTGAGGCTGTGATAAGATTTGGTACTCTGAATCGAGCTCTAACTCATATTTAAGGTTTATAAGCAAGGCCAGAGTTAAATTTAAACTACTCCGCCACCATGGAACACAACTGCTGAACCGCACCTCTTTTAATATGTGTGTCAAATTGGAAGCGCGTATTCAAGAAAAGGCGTATATCTGTAAAGTTTATTAGTATTGTGATCTTGCCACTGTGAAAATGGACGGCTTGGAGAAGGACTTTTACAAATTACTGGGAGTGACCCGCGACGCCCCTGCCGAGGCCATAGTCAGGGC
>LRSR01011380.1:0-12363 GCA_001579985.1 Hypsibius dujardini
GGGTATTTCGGGAATGAAGTGCCTATCGTCTTGGCTCTACAGGCAACACCCTCTGCGATAGCGTACTCTCATTCGCTATTTTTTGCAAGCGTATCGTTCTTTTGTTCGATGGAACTTGCTGCCTGAGAAAGAGAGAGAGATATTGATCGCTGTCTTTTTGAGTTACCTCTTTCGATATTCATATATACGTATATATTTATAGTTACAATCTCATTATTAGTGCTAATAACGAAGATTGTTCTAAGCGATCGACTCTAAATGTCCGGTAATTTCGTGTGTAATTTTATAAAACTAATTATATATATATAAATGGGGATAAGTTGTGCTGAAATGTGTCATGAACCTCTTCAACTTCACAAGTAGATAATTTTCAACCTTCGCTGCTTCTTTGTTTGCATCACATTTCCGGCGGCACAGGAGGAATCCTCACTCCTTCTCTCCACAGTCATCGCGTATATGATGCCTACTGTAGCGCCACCTGCAGGAGGCACACTGTGAAGCTGTTTTTGGAAACTGCATTATGTATACCATACAAAGCGTTCAGGAAAATTAATTCGAACAGAAAATTAAATCGAACAAAAAAATACTAATCGACCGATCGAACAGTAATAAAACTTGTTCGCGCGCGAACAAGCCTCATTGTTTCTGACAATCAATCAATCGACCGATTGCACAGTCCTGAAGCAGTAGGACTTGTTCCCTTGTTCGCGCGCAAACAAGCCTTATTGTTTCTGACAATCAATCAATCGACCGATTGCACAGTCCTGAAGCAGTAGGACTTGTTCCGAACAAGTTTTACGCTTTGTGGCAATCAATCAATCGACAAATTAACAGTACTGAAGCAATAGAACTGGTTGAATCAACACTTGGTCCTCAATTCTTTCCCGTAATCAATGAATCGACCTATTTGTTCAAATATTGTCATCACTTTTAAAAAAAGTCTCTTTGGATCTTTTAGTTCTTAATTCGTTCATCCCCAGTCCGACAATATGGAGCATTCTGACTCTGACTCTCCGGATCTTCTTCTTGCCGCAAGTTTATTTCAAAAGCAAGCTTTTTTGCTCTTCGCGGAAGGGAACAACGCGAATCTTCCGTTGTCTGCGTACTTGTCTTCCCTTTGGCTGCAGGAAACTCCTCACGAAGCATCCGCCGGTGTGTGCCGCACCCTTTAACCCATGCCCCGACACCTTGGTTTACCATTTTCATTCTCTGGTAGGCTCGTCGCGAAAAATTAAGCTGACAATCTGTCCGTATTGCGGTGCGCCGCGTGATGTGGGGAATTTTACCGTTCGCATCAAGAGCCGGAAGAAATGCTCCAAGACGGTCGCTCGTAATCTCAGCAGGACGATTCGCAATGCGACGCCGCGCATAAAAAAGCTCGAAAAAAAAGACGCGGAGGAGATGGAATCGTTCCAACAGTCGCGAAATCGGATGGTAGGGAAGTTTTGAATTTGTTTATCCCAATCGATCAATCAATCAACCGATGGCTTTGTATGAGATTTGGTGGCAAGCACAATCGATCAATCAACCGATGGCTTTGTATGAGTTTTGGTAGTGAGGACAATCGATCAATCAATCGATGGCTTTGTATGAGTTTCGATAGTGAGGACAATCGATCAATCAATCGATAGCTGAAAGGGGCTTCTGCACTGATGTGTAATTTGATGTAGTTTTGTTTAGATTGATTTAATGGGTTTTCAAATTCAAGATATTTCGTCTTTTCGCAGAATTTATTCTGCAAAAGCTGTTGCAAGACCTCAAGTCTCCCCGGCATCCCCAGACGCGAACAAAAGGAACGAATCCAAATGGAAGCAACTACACACGACGTTACATCCGCTAAATCGGTCACTCCTCTCCGTTACACACCAACAACCCCGGCTAAACTTCCGGTATCGTCTGTAAAACGGCTCAACTTCAGAGCGACCACTCCATCTGCAGTAGTTTCTTCAACGAAGAAGAAGCGGAGAAAGGATCCGCATGCTGGCTTAAAGATTACCTTAACGACGTCTACGAAGACAGCGCCTCCGCTCGCCACCACGCTCCTCGCTTCCGCCAAGTTGGGGCTTCTTGGCTCGGTCCGTGCGGCACCTTCTCCTTCCAGCACTCCGCAAAATGCCTTGCAAAAGTTCTTGATGTAATCGAACGACGCGGAGCGAAAACAGATTTTTTTTATCATGGAACATAAAAAAGGAACATCAGTGCCGGTTCCATCTGTTCTGTTTGATTCCGTGCTCCACTGATATTTTTTTCAGCGTTTTTTAAATATTATTGAAGCACTCGCGAACATCGTTTTGTTTCGGCTGGTGCCAATATTTTCAATCGGTCACCGAGAAACAGAACAGAACAAAGTTGCAACCCGTTCCGTTCGTTTTGTTCGTCTGCGGAACATTGACGCAAACGGACTGATACGTCATTCCACATCTTTGCAAACATCTTTTCGTCGCATTAAGAGTTCTTGTAAACCGTTGGAGGTCTTGATGGAGGTGAAAGCATTTTGGGTTAAGAAAAGTGTACGCTTGCTCTACGGAGGACAGGTTAAGGCAGTTCGGTAAGGCAACCACAAGCAGTGCTTTCCTTGAATTCCGCGCGTCATTTTCGGAAAATGCCAGCTCGTAAAACACCGAATATTTTTGCAATTCTATCATTCGATTTCTTTTTCTCTTGTCTGTTTCCTATGATGAAGTACAAACCCCTTTTGTTGGCGTGCGCGAATGGTCTTTTAACGGACGAAGAGTTAAGTTTCTCGAATGCGCGACAAAAATCGGTTTCTAAATTTTCTATTTCAGTTGAGTTCATCGTTTTCCACAACCCAGGTGGATAATTGCTACTGTTGCTTAGAATGTTGAGTCAAATTCCAGTAAATTGACCAGGGTAGCTACGGAGCGCGACTGGCCACCAAGTGATGAGCGAAGGAGCAATACAACTGAAGGTGGATACATTCGACCGACAAGCGAACATTTTGGTACAGGTTTTCCGAGACATGCCCGGATAGTTAGACATGATTCTTGGATGGCCGGATAAGCGTCGGATTCTGGATCATCCAGGAAAAAGACAACTTGGAGGGTCTAGTATATTGAATTGTCCTTACGTCGTGCTTACGTCGTCGCGTAAGGCCCACTGTTCCTTACGACGGGACTAAAGCATGCAACGTGAGAGGTAAGTTTGGCCATACCCGCGCACGATTTCAATTGGTCAATTTCCTTACTCTTACGCGCGTTGCTTCAACCTCTCTAATTTCAGACGGAGAACACACAGAGTTCTCACGAACAACCAGTGGGAGGAATACAAGGACTTGATTAAAGGGAACATTTAGTGTTCCAAGAAAGGGAACCAAGAAAGGGAACAGAATGGGTTCCTGACAAGGTTCTTATCCAATCCTTCTAATATCCAACCATAAACAGGCTCAAAGTGAAAGAAATAGTAATAGGTAGAAAAGGAACATGTTTATGCTCTATGAAAAGGAACAAAAGGTTCTCGATACACTGTGATAAACAATACACGTAAATTAGATATGAATAAAAAAAGTCATAACCCTCAGTCTTTGGCAAGAACTGTAAGTCCATCGTATATTATAACATAAATTTTGTTCACAAAGCGGAAGGTCGTCTGAAGATTGAACGAAAAGGTCAAGCGGAAAATAGATTCACATGTGCACGTGTTCCTCCATTTGATAATATTATAGAATTTCTCCCATGAAACCTGCTTTGCTCACGCGACGTGTATCAACACATCTAAATAGGTCGCAGACCACGGCCCGGAAAGGTTCAGCGACCTTTATCCGGTTCGCCATTGCGCCACGGCAGGGTACCAGAGTGAGGTGATCCACGATTTGATACGGGGAGATGCTGCTTCGGCTACTGTTGTCTTTCGTGCAAGTGAAGTTTTCTTGTTGGAACAGGTGACACCTTGCGGTATGGTAAGAGAGAGAGAGAGAGGGCCGAATTATTGGCGGTTAAGGTAAGCTATGGTAACTGAAGATGCGAAGAGGTTGGGAATGAGAGCGATCACCGGTATGGGATTTGGGCCGCAGCTTGGAGATCCGGTAGTGGTAGAAGCGCAGACCGTCCTGCATTTGCGAGGAGCGACTGCCGACGGCATGGACGTGGGCAGAGATCCCACCGCTGATCGCGGGTGTCGTCGGTCGATTGTTAAGGTCTCGAACGACGACAGGTGTCGGCTGGGTGGTTGTGGTTGCTGGTTTAAGGTAAGCAGAGTATTTGGCGACGAACCGGGCTGGACTCATGGGACGAAGACGTTCCGGGGGCGAAAGCATGCTGAAGAATCGCTGTAATGAACAAGACAATACCTCTCCATAACACGTTATAGTTTCAAATTGTCTGCCTGTCTGCCTGCCTGCCTGCCTGCCTGCCTGCCTGCCTGCCTGCCTGTCTGTCTGTCTGTCTGTCTGTCTAGCTGTTTGACAGCTCATCCAGATTTACCTTAGCGACTGAAAAGCTCGGCAGAGTTGTAATTAAGGGCGAATATTGCTGGCCTGTCATTCTGCTCTTTTGCAGTAGGTCAGCATACGACGCACCGATATGTGTAAGCTCCGCAAGTGGGATGTCCTCGGAGTTGGAGCTCGATCTAGACCCAGAAGCTGCTGTCGAAATATGCTGTACTATTAACAGTACGCAAAGCAAACTTAACACTACAGGCATTTTAAAAAAGAAACCGCAAACGGGCGTGTGATTTGAGAAACTAGTTGGAAGCTAGGTGGAAGCTAGTTGTAGTGTATTGCAGTGTCCATTATATAGTGCCCACAACAGAATGTCAGCATCATTACGATTTAATCCCTGCGGTATAGATATAAAAATAAAAGATGTGCGCATACACGGTCTATGTACGCAGGATCCACAACAACCTTATTTTGGAATGATTTCGATACAATTTTTCCAACCCGAAGAATGACGCGGTCCCCAATGACTAGTATTTACAGCAAAAACACAGGCAACTTGCTTCGTTTGACCTTTTCGTCAAGACGCTCCTGGCCTCGTGCACATTTAATCGCGCCTGCATGGGAATTACCATCTTTCAGTGTACAGAATTTCGGTAGTACGGTACAACTGGTAAACTTGTCTACTGTTATTCACTCTACATGTATTCCTTAATGGGTTGCTGTAAAAAAATACAAAATTTCAGTCCCAAATAATCTCTTTACTGCGCTCGGTAGTCACAAAGCCTCTTGATCTGCCTGCCTGCCTACCTGCCTGCATGCCTACCTGCCTGTCTGTCTGTCTTTCTGTCTGTCTGTCTGTCTGTCTGTCTGTTTGTCTGTATGGCTGCCTGTCTGTCTGCCTGCCTTCCTGTTGTATGTCTGTCTGTCTGGCTGGCTGTCTGTATATGTGTTTATCAATCTGTCTATTTGATTGTCTATTTGATTGTCTGTCTGTCTGCCTGTCTCTTTGGTTGTCTGTCAGTTTTTAAGGTATATAGGGATCCGACTGTAATCAGGTTGACTTTTGCCTATAAGCTCAAATCTGAAGTCAGCACCGCTACAACCTCTTGAGAAGTCATCCATGCTCATTTTTTCGGACTAATCGGAAAAACTGTTTACTAGCAGTTTTCGGGGTGAAGATTGACTCGACAATTCACGCCATATAGAGCGCGTTCAATCCGCGTGTGATCATCTCATGTTAGAATGGGATAACGTTGCGACGACATTTTAAGTAGCGTCTCGTAAGCTAAATACAGTGCAAAGTAGTTCAGTTTATTGACTTGTGTTTCGGCTATGAGCGATGTCATTGGATTCGAGGAATCGTTACGCCTGGGTGTTGTGCGTATTCACAATCTTGGTGGTCGTCGGCGGTCTGTTGGGCACACTTTTTTTCCATTACCACAAATCTGACCCGGATGTCGGAATCCCCGTGACCACATCGAGTTATCTCGTTATCCTGGATGCTGGATCCACCCATACTGCTGTTTTTGTTTACCGATGGTTCAATCACACGGAAAATGCCAAAAATGGCACGCTCCAAGTTCAACAACTGGCGTCTCAGTATTGCGAAAGTACGTACACACCACACGCAATGCCGTCTGTCTATCTGCCTGTCTGTCTCTCCGTTTGCCTGTCTGTCTCTCTGTCTGTCTGTTTGTCTGTCTGTCTGTCTATCTGTCTGTCTGTCTGCTTGTCTGTCTGTCTGTCTGTCTGTCTGTCTTTCTGTCTGTCTGTCTGTCTGTCTGTCTGTCTGTCTATCTGTTTGTCTGTTTGTCCGTCTGACCCTCAATTCCGTACCTTGTTCAGCTAAGGGACTCTCGAATTACCCAAACCATGAGCATGTGGGAGTTAAGCTAAAGAAATGCCTGAACTACGCAACGGAACATGTCCCTCGGGAGGTGAAAAACTCAACGGAGATACATTTAGGTGGAACGGCGGGCTTACGACTCCTCCAGTACGTAATACGGGATCCTCGCTGTAAAAAGCGATGATGTAATCTTCTTTTCATGCCGTTGACGTTATAGTACGGCGATGTTGAATTCCTAAAAATATTTCAGGTCGGAAAATTCCTCGGCATTTAATGCCGTGATGAAAGCTGTCAAAAGGGAGATTCAACTAGCCAGCGGATTTGTCATGCATCCGCATAACATTCGGATTATTACCGGCGAGGAGGAGGGACTCTATGGGTGGGCTTCGGCGAACTACCTCGAGGATGCTTTCCTGAGAGTAAAACGCCACTATTTACCTTATAAGCAATCACTCAGACAAAAAACGAGGCACACACAAAAAAAGAAGAAAAAAAAGAAAAACAAGCGAGGTTTGAACCTTCTGCCTACGTTCAAGACATTTGACAAATCAATCAATCGATCAAGGGACTAACTGGTTGTCTGACGGTTTTGTTCTCTCTTTTTTCATGATCTCACAGAATCTTACGCATCAACAAAATAAAACCGACGAATTTAACTTATACGGCGTCCTCCAACTGGGCGGGGCGTCAACTCAAATTACCTTCCAGCCCGCCGCATCCATTGGTGCGACTAATCGCGTCCATTACAACGTCACAGCTGAACTCTTCGGCGAAGCGGTGCAACTCTACTCGCGCTCCTTCCTGTGCCACGGACTGAAGGAGGCAGATCGAGCTTATAAAGCCATGTTAGTTGAGGAACAGGACTCCCCGATTGTGTTCGATCCCTGTCTGCCGGCCGGGAGAGAGACCTGGAAGACCTACGACCAACTGTTCGGCCGGTACTGCACCAGTCAGTACAAGACGCGTCTACGGGGTGAGTTCTTGTTTTTGGGAACGAGTAATTCGACGCAGTGTGCGTGGGGCGTTCGAAGGTTGTTCCGGAACGCTTCTTGCCCCTACCCAGACAACAAGTGCTCCTTCAACGGAGGTGACCGGAAACCGCAATTGAACGGCCAATTCTTGGTACATTTCTGGATAGAATGAATCAGCAGAGATCCAAAGTGATTGTCAGTTTTACCGTACAGGCATTTTCCGGATATTTCTACACACTGCGGTACCTTAGCTTGGTGGCGAAAAACAATGACTCGGCGCAAGATACCGCCTCTTTGTCGGCCTTTCGGAACGCCACACGAAGACACTGCAACAAAACATGGCTGCAGGTATGTCTACCTCTGTCTGTCTGCCTGTTTGCCTGTTTGCCTGTCTGTCTGTCTGTCTGTCTGTCTGTCTGTCTGTCTGTCTGCCTGCCTGTCTGTCTGTACCTGTCTGACTGACTACTATCGGTCGGTTAGTAGGCCTGTCCGCTAATCTGTCTGCCCAAACATCCACTCTCCGCATCTGCTTTTCCGGTGTGTCTGCAGTTAAACAAACGGAACTACACGTCCAACGAAAAGAAACTCATGACACTCTTTTGCTTCAACGCGCACTACATTGAAACCATTCTCACAAGCGGTTACGGTTTCACCGAGGGAACTTTTCGGAACATAAAGTTTCGGAATGACGTGCGTACGGATTGGTGTGCTGTATCAGGTTTCAGCTGTGTTCTCGCCTCCACCAAATCATGGTATATTCTTTATTGTAGATAAGGGGAACCGAATTCGGATGGGCGCTTGGCTATGCACTCAACGTGACCCTCTCCAAAAACCCACTTCATCAGCAACGTCCTCACGTGCAGAATCTACACTTCGTTGACGGAAACAGTACGGAAGTACTTACCTGATCATTCCTTTTCACGACTATCAGCAGAATTTTTTTGACAATGGTTCCATAATTTGGGTTCTGGACAGCAGAACTTGCACTACATGAAATACGCTGCATTGTTATGGATTAATGCCTCTGAGTAGGCCTGCCTGTGTATGTGCCCCTCTGTCTGTCTGTCTGTCTGTCTGTCTGTCTGTCTGTCTGTCTGTCTGTCTGTATGTCTGTCTGCTTCCTTGCAGGTCTGCCTGCCTGCCTGCATGATAGAAAGCCAACGGCCGACCCGTCAACGTTTTATGACCACCTCTGATTTTTGCCACTACCGTACATCATGACTGTACAAATTAAAATAAGCACCCCTCTGACACTTATAAAATGTGATTCATGAAAGATCCTTCCACATATTGTCCACTATGCATTGAAGACACACCTCTATTAGTATTATGAGTTTATGTGTCCGTTTATGCAAATCTAAGCCTGATCGGTCTCTCGCGTTTTACGTGCCTTCTTTTCCAGCACCGAGACACACCCGTTGTCCATGGCTATGAACTGATGGTCTTTGCTTTGGCAAAGGTGTGGCATCATCCGCCGACCCACAGGCAGACATCGGCCAGGCACCATCCGGGTCTACAAAGGTGCAATCGAGGCATTAGGGAGGATCCCATTCAAGGATACACCGGATATGCGCGTGCAACGTTGAAAAAACGTTAACCCAGACAGCGTTCACTCTCTATGCGTGGGTGGTCCATTATTAATCTATATTGGTCTTGACAGGTGAATTAAAAATGACCTGAACTCCGCCAAAACTACGTCAATGCTTTTGTTCAGGCTAGAAGTCATAGAGTTACATGAAATGCAGATGTAATAGAATATAGTTGAAGGTAATAGAAAATGCGTATCCCACACCGATTCCCTCACTCCAGACTGGAAATATCTATCTGTCCGTCCATTTGTCTGTCTGTCTGTCTCTCTGTCTGTCTCTCTGTCTGTCTCTCTGTCTGTCTCTCTGTCTGTCTCTCTGTCTGTCTGCCTGTCTGTCTCTCTGTCTCTCTCTCTGTCTCTCTGTCTCTCTCTGTCTGTCTGTCTGTCTGTCTGTCTGTCTGTCTGCCTGATTGTCTGCCTGTTTGTCTGCCTGTTTGTCTATCTGTTTTTCTGTCTTTCTGTTTGCCTATCTGTCTGCTTACCTATTTTTCATTGGCAATTTACAGTTTGTACCTGTTTAACTTCGACGAAGCATTCGGCCTCTTCCTCTGCCTGAGCATTCACTGGAGAAGCGGACTGCCTGGCCGATGGTGCATGCGAAGTCTTCTGCAAAAGAAAAATGTCCTGTAGATGCTGTCTAAATTCGTGACAGTCCATGTTTTCATGCACGGAATATCGCTACGCAAAAGGCGGAGAACCGCCTACCAGGATCTCCGTGCCGCCATGTCTGTTTTGACTGCTCGCCGGAGGGTAGACGCTTGCAAATACCAGGAACACCGTCAGACTATACAGACCGGCGTTTAAAGGGCTTCGAGTGGCCATTTTCTCAGAATGATGTGGAAGGAAATGCGGAGAAAGAAATGCTATCAGAAAAAATGTAGTGAAGTTTTACAGCGTACAGACGGTTGCTTTTATAGACGGCGTACTTGGCCTTTGTTGTTGGGGGCCTAAAGGGGCCCAGTGGTGGTGCTCATCCAGTACGCGGATGAGCAAATTGATGATGAATGTACACGGATGAGTTCACTACATACAAGGAATGAGACATCGGGCTCTCCACGGACAAATTAACCTTTTACTCGAGCCCTCGCCCCATCACCAGATGTCTGCCTAGACGGGAGGTAGATTATTGTTTACCAGAAGTCTATTCACACAAAATCTGCTTAAAAAGAGCATTATAATACAGACAGACAGACAGACACACACACACAGACACATACAGACACACACACACATAGGCACACAGACTCACAGACAGACAGACAGACAGACAGACAGACAGACAGACAAACAGACAGACAGACAAACAGATAGACAGACAGATAGACAGATAGACAGACACACAGACACACAGACACATAAACACACAGACACACAGACACACAGACACACAGACACACAGACACACAGACAGACGAACAGACAGACACAGACAGACGGACACACACAAATACACACACACATACACACACAGACATACAGACACACAGACAGACACACAGACAAACAAATAGACAGACAGATAGACAGATAGACAGACAGACAGACAGACAGACAGACAGACGCGGCTACAAAATCGATGCTCAGAGATAGCCTAGCCAGAGAAGCGATCAGTGACGCGTTAAATATAGAATATTGTTAAAATATTGCTGTTATCGAGTAAAATGTTAGAGTATTCAAATTACGGAACCTACGTCAAATATTCTAGTACGTATAATTTATAATATACTAGTTTATGTAGGAAGCTGTATTTTTCCATACATTTTTCCTCATTTCCAATCAGTATAGCTTCAATTTATCCAGCTCAACGCACCGCAATTAACGTAAGGTCGCAACCTCTCTTCTACGACCCATATTGACCACCATATTCTTCTTCCTGATGCGGCTCCGGTTAAAACAGCCCACGTCGCACGTGAGCACGTGAGCACGTGAGCACGTGTATCAAAGGGTCAGTCGGACCTAGACGTCAGAAAAACCACCAGGCACCAAGACATCACGATTGATGTCAACCAGGCATGAATGCTGTGCTCAGTTATTATGAGTAGGGGAGGCAGAATGTTTAGCAGATTTTCTAATGCCAAATTGCTCTCTGTATTTTGTCGGGAACATGGTTACTTTGGCCGCTTCGCGGTAAGTGAAAGACCTCGCGTGATTAAAGGTCTGTCTGTCTGTCTGTCTGTCTGTCTGTCTGTCTGTCTGTATGCCTGCCAGGCCGACTGGCGTCTGTTTGTCTCCCTATATGCCTATCGGTATTCTGTCTATTTATCCATATTCATTGATCTAACATTTTGTCTTCATGTCTGCATGTTTGTTTGTTTCTCTGTCCATCGGCCTATGCTAGCTGGACCTTTTGCGGGACGGCCGGAATTGAGACACCGGAATTCCGAATCCAATCCAAATCGGACACCACTCCCTCAATGTCTACCTTGCCGTCGGCGTGCTCTACCAGATCCAAATAAACCGTGGCAAGGTCCGCTTTTACGGGCATTTTGGTGGCCTTAATGGTGCGCGACATTTCTTGACGCGAGACCGAGCCTCTTCCGTGAACATCCCATCTAATGAGGGCCGCCCAAAGGTTACGTCGTGGTTCCCAAAGGTGCTGACGGAGGAGGGCCTGTTGAAGGCGTGTCCGCAGGAGCTCCCGACGCTTTTCTTTGGAAATTTGTGGATAGAAAAAATATTTTCGAGCCAAGGCATTGTATTCGTGGGGGTTCAACGATGACTTGCCAATGTCAAGGAGAACATCCCTACACAGAAAACAGAAAAGAAAGTTTAGACCAATAATTGTCAAAATTGAAATATGTAGATTTCCATCAGACTGGGTGTGTCGTCCTGCCTGTGCGTCATGTTGTGTTAGTCAAAGCGCTTAATGGCTGATCCTTTGTCTCTCTTTATCCACCCTTTCCTGAGCATTGGACCTTGTCTTAGCCAATCTATTTAATATTTTTGCTCTTTTTCATCTCTAACAGGTCGTCTGCGTTCTGCCCTGTCTGTCTGTCTGCCTGCCTGTCTGCTTGTCTGCCTGCCTGTCTGTCTGATTGTCTGTTCGTCTGTCTGTCTGTCTGTCTGTCTGTTCGTCTGTCTGACTGTCTGTCTGTCTGTCTGTCTGACTGTCTGTTCGTCTGTCTGCCTGTCTGCCTATCTGCCTGCCTGTTTGCCTGTGCGTCGCTGACTCATCCGTCTATTGGCCCGTTCTAATCTCTCATTCCACATATGCTGTTGCGAAGTGCAACGAGCTTTTGTGTGTCGAAGATGTATATACCTACATGAACAAATTCCAGTCGACGGACTTCGTCCGCATGTTGTCCAACCCTTCCAGTGTGCTTCGCAAGTCCGACACTGCATTCCTGTTCTCCTTTACAATGGCATCCGTGAACTTCCGCAGGACGTTCTTGATATCGGAAAACGGGAACTGTAACAACACCTGGCAGCGTTAAGTCAGATAGACAAAGAGGATCCTTGTCATGGAGCTTCATTGGGGCATACTGCGGGACTAATTATAAACACGTCACAGAAAGTAAGCAGCTCAATATAAATTTAGCCTACTCTGTCTTTGTGCTTCTCC
>LRSR01011382.1:0-23291 GCA_001579985.1 Hypsibius dujardini
AGATCTTTCCATACGATTTTTTGTAGGTTTTCGGATTGCTCCTCACAGTTTGCTGTTTTGTCCTCGAGCAGACCAACAATCAGTTGATGGAACACTCAAGCAACGCAACCGTGAAAGTAAACGCCGAACTTCGAGTGGGCATTTTTTCACGATTCGCGTGCAATCGTTCGAGCTTTCCCTAGTTGGCCTTCGGATGGTTTCTGATCCTGTTCAGCCGTTTTGTTATGAGGAATGTGCTAATACCCATAATTTTTTGTTCTGTATCTCCCGCACGAGTAGGATTTGATGAGAGCGCAGGATATGAAGAAGCTTTCTGGGTGAAGATTAGGGCTCTGTGTTGCCCGAAATCTCAATATTTGGGCAAAAATTTGACAAAAAATCTCGGCCAAGTACTGGCAATGCAGCATCAAGTATATGACACACGTGAACCTCAAGAGAGGGCCTTTAAAAAAGAGGACATTTCATAAAGGAAAAGGATGTCAAGACCAAAACGATGCTTGACATCGAGAGCCTCTGGACTGCAGATGTAGCAGGGGTGGTAGTTCCAACCCCTCGTTCGGTCGTAGGTGCAATTGTCGACATAGAAATAGGTGCCGTCGGGGCAGCAGACCCGGGGGTGGAATCAAACTCGTCCTGTTGCGCGATGGTTGTCTCGATCCAGTCAACAACATAGCCAGTACGAGCATAGATCTAAAGGCAGAATATTTGCCTCAGAACATGGTATGCGTTAATGAAAAAAAAACTTCAGGGATGAGTACTATATAGCATAAGGCTGAATATCATCTGGATATATATTGTAATTACGCCGAGAAGTATATACAGTGAAACAGAATATTTAACAGGCAACCTTATTGCTAAAACAGTCCGTAAAACAGATGTGGCTAATCTGGGATACGAAAACTAATATTTCACATAATACACTTATATAAATTCGTGCCTTACATCAACGCTGATTGGTGGTATACCGACTAGCGGTTCATCACGACAGAGGGTTCCCCAGCTGACCACTCCAGAAACCGTCCATGCGGTTGCGCCTTTCGTTTTGCACATCATTGGGCCTCCCGAGTCGCCAGGACAACTGCCCGCAGGAACAAACGAATCGCTCCCGATGGGAATGATGATACCTGCCGAAATATTTTTGTTATTCGAGACATGTTTATTTTCCAAAAAAGCACGTTAATTGTCTTAAACCTTTGAGTGTTACCTTGCACATTGCCCGTGCAGAGCATTCGATCAGTGATTGCTCTACAACACACATGTTAGGACAATATCAACAGTGCGGTCGTCAATAAAATGTGTAAAAAATGACTGTCAAAAATAGGTATAAAAAAATGTATGACTAGGCAAGTGAAAATGGCCGCGTGGGTCAAACAGAGAGAATTCTGATTGACCTGTTGCCTTTTCTCGATTGTTTGACATGCATCTTGGCTGCCTTACCGCTTACTTGGAGAGTTATTCAAGTGCCGAATTCAGAATGACTTCGAGATTTTTATTATTAAGACATATTTAAGGGATGAATATAAAAAATTATTTCACCGCCATAGACAGGCGAGATCAAGATGGCTGCTGTTTCTTTGAATTAATAATCCGGTGGGTAAAACTTATCTCGCAAGTATTTATTAAGTAACTCACCCCTCGAATTGGGGAAAACCGTTTTCGGTAGTGTTGCAAGTGGTGAGGCGGCTCAAAACTGGCTTGGTTACTTGCTGGAGCACGCTACTCGTGGCCTGTCCCAATCCCGTTCTGCCCCAACCTATACTCAAGAAGGAGTCGTGATCACATCATAGTTTCAAGCATCACCAGACACAAATTATTAAATTATTACCGGAAATAAGGCACTGCGTGTTGGGTGACACATCCTCTCCACGAGTGGGCAGACAAGCTGGAGCAATGTTTTTCCGAAATAGAATCACCTCCTTCAGCTTAAGCAGGCAAAAATCGTAGTCCCAAGGGGTTTGCTGATGGTACATCGGATGACTTAAACGAGATAGATATAGAGAGTAGGAATAATCGTAGGTTTATTCAACATCCTATTATCAATTAGATTTGCACAGTCCTGATGCTTGCTCTCTCTACAGAACTTCATCACCCAAAGAAAATAATACACACCTGGCAAAAACCTTCAATTAACCAAGTTAAAGCATCTTTTTACAGGTCCCGGTAAAGCAGGGTTGTCCGAGTTTGAACCAAATTTGGACTTCACGTATCGTTGCTTTTCGCGCTTAATTAATTTGTTGATTGAGCTCAAAATTTATTTTCACTATTTCCCTGATTGATTGGGGTATTTCCATTTGCTAGTTGGCCATCGAACAAGACTAGAAAAGCCAAAAAATGTCCGCGCAGTTTACAGATTGCAGGAAGAAGAGAACATCACTTATGAGAGCATCATGCTGGATTTTCTAGTCGTGAAGAATGTTTCCTACTCACGCGGTTTGCAAAAACTCCGAATCTCTCGAGAATCGAAATTTTTTTGATCTGATCAAGAACCTGCTCAAGCACAGGAAGATTGAAGAGGTCAACGAGATCGATGGTCAGGTGCAAACAAATTTAAGGCAAATCCTGACATCAAAGTCCTGCGAAGGATTTACGAAGGAATTCCGGTGCGTTTGACAACGGCGGTCATTGACGATGGAGCACGTATTCATCATTTAAGTTTCGGTAGTTCAATGGTCGAAATTATAATGTGATCTATGTTGTAGTTTTGGTTGAAATTTTCCGGTTAAAATAATTAAAGACGACAAATGTTTTTCAATTTTGCTTTCTCCGGTAGACCGGACATTTAATGAATAAGTCCTAAAATGGAAAAAGCAGTGACACGCGAAGGCCAAAATTGGCTCAATTTTAGACCACCCTATTTTAGTGGGCGCCATTATAAAAACTGGCTTTAACTTGGTTTAGATGAAGGTTTTTGCCACATCTCTATAAAGGCCTTACACAGTCATACGTACCAATGGACGGAGTTCACCTCGAGGTCAACCGCTTTCTCGACACTCAATAATGCTGATAAGTCATGTGCTCCTACCCGCACCGTTATGTTCTCGGGGGATGGGTAAGAGACGGGTTCATTTGGCGCCCAGTTGACCGGCCCGGTGGGAGACCATTTGGCTCGTGGGTTTCTGTGATTAGACACGAATAGGAATTACCCTTACGCTTTGATATGATACAGTAAGCGCAATTAGCGGTGCTGCTGATATGAATGCATACAAAGCCAAGCAATGGGCAGCAGTCAGTATCCATCTAGAAAAGATAAAGAAGCAAAAGTTCCGGTTAGTTGGACGGCTGAATTTGGATCCGTGAAATTCGTGTGATTTACGGTCTCATTGCGGCATGATTAAAGTGAAAAAAGGATACAAATATTTTTAACTAAATGAGAAAAAGAAAGAAAAGAAAAAATGATAAATCGGCAAACAAATCAGCTCATCAAAAATATGTAAGAAAATCAAAAAATTCCCAATAATTCGGGGTCGAGTGCTTTTGATTACGAGACGTTAGATATTAGAGAATGTCCCTCCCAAAAAACAGTATCCTGATTACGATGAGAATCGATAACGACTACATTAACTATCTTAAATATCGTTTCATATTGAGTGACAAAGCAGCTTGTAACCTTTTTTAGTCTCTAAAGTGAAAAGGTGACCAAACGGAGTACCGTTTACGACACCAATTTTATCGGGACTTTAACGTTTTTCCAGAGTAAGTTTGAAAAGCCCGGAAATGGTGAAAAAATTGTCAAATTCAATAGTTTTGTTAAACACAGAGCTTAAAACTACTTAATAGTATTGTTAAAGAACGATTACTCTGCCAATTGACCACTGGCCAGTTGTTTCGGTATTTAAAAGTGTCCTCTTCATGGTGAGTTTTATTGATAGCTCCTATTAGTTCTGCAGTATGTGTTCTGCCCTACGTAAGAAGGTTGATGGTTCAATTCCCGGAAGAATGTGTTTTTCCACTATTTCTCACCCCCGAGGCCGACCGGTTATGCCAAATGATGCCAAATCATTTTGTGTTCAAGGAGGGAGTATTTGGGCAAGACTGACCAATGGTCAACCAAGTGCGGCTCAGTTCAGAATTGTAGTTGTTTTTGCATCCAATTTGGGGATGCAATTGTGAATTCATTTTGGTATGAAAAAAAGGATAGACCGCCAAATTGTAACGTAATGTGGTACCGTTTCGAGAACCATAAAGGATGTTAAGTCAGTTTCGAATCACCGTAATTTTTTCCCCAGGGTTTATTGCCCCGAAAGCATCTGCCATATCCCGCCAACTTTGGCTAACTGTAAGGGATATCACTATCAATGCAATGCGACATTTATTGAACTCACCTGTCGCGGATGATGGTGCCTCCACAAAAGTGATCTTTATACTGAAATGGAAGAATTCATTGAAATATCCTGCTAGTTCGCTACACTAGATTCAGCCAGTGACATTCACATTCACGTTTGACAAAATGAACGTACCCTTGATTCGGTTGTCTCAAAGAGCGCCACCTGCCACTGCAGTAGAACGGACAATTTACCCGATCGAAATAGCGGTACAGTGTGTTTATGTTCCTTTAGGTGATGCAGTAATAGATGCAGAATGTCAACCTACCGGCAGGGAATGTCTGTTTGCGGCAATTCCTAAACATAAAAGGACATATTTATCCAGACTGAAGGCCCACAAGCCGTTGAGTACTAGTACGAGGTCAATTATTGCCTCCAGTAATCCTCTCTGAAGCATGGTCGAGAATTGGAATATGCGAGACACCACAAGCGGGCGCACAATATGCCGGTTTTTCATCAGAGCTATCCTGACAGTTTACTGTCCCATCGCATGCAGATGTGGCGTTGTAGCATCCCCGACCGTTGTCGCAGGCAATCTCGTCCGCCTCACATTGTACAAGGTCTGTGTGGGTTTCCCGATTCTCCGTTGATGTACCTCTAACGGTGCCTAGAACATTCAAAGCTTTGAACCATGAAATTAAGGAGAGTCTGCAAGCTGGCAGGCTTACTGATTGTCCATAAAAAGAGTAGTACATAAGCTGCGCTAAAGATCTTGGGAGACGGTAGTTCCATGGTGAAATTTCGCCACTGTCAAGGTGGCACGTCGCGATCTCAATAGAATAATTGGCATTTACTATGTCAACCCACGTTTGTGCTGAATGATGTATGGTATGATGGGGTATATGTAGGGGCTCGGAAATAATCCGCTTGACTTTCTCGTACTCTAGAATGGGCCACCCCAGAATCAGTGCTTCCAGACAGTTTTTGGATATCACCGAGGTCTTAAACGGAAGAGAATAACCGGTAACCCAGTGGAACGCTTATCAGATGTGAGGAAAAGTTGTGGAAACATGTTTGAAAAATACGAAATAAAAAACTCCATTGGACGATTGGAGAAAAATTCACTATAGAAGTCGCTGACTATGAAGTCATTCGTCAGTTTTCAATTATTTGGTGAGAAAGCGCCCCCTGCCACCCGGTGGCCCATTCTAGCGTACGGGAAAGTCAAATGGTCTATTCTAGGACCCCTACCTCAAACTGACTATCAGCAGGGTCATTACGATATGTAATTGTTTGATGCTGAAACGCTATCACTCGTCTTTCGTGTTGATACCATGAGCAGGAACGTCGATACTGTTCTAGTTGTGGCTCCGTCAAATCACTGAACATTGTTCTAGGCATGGGCCATTTCTCAATCAGCTAAAACATAACGGGAGGAGGTGAACAATATTGAGAAGCCGTATCAGAATATTTGATTAAAACCCCATCAAAACCCATCAAAACCCAAGTTTTTTCTGTAGTGACCGGGCAAATTCGGAAAGTATTACTACGCCTATATTGCTCGTTTAAATTAAGTTAATTTTCATGAATTGATTTGAACAACCAGATGAATTTACTAATTGACATGAAAACGAAACTATGCTACATGATTTTAAACTAAATCAACTACAGAAGCTTTATCTGACCAATTTGAGAGAGTTTTTCGCATCTCCTGGAAGGAAGGTTTTTCGAAAACGTTTTTCATTTCAAACGACATCAGGCCAAAATCAAAGAGTACTATAATTTTCTGCGGAAGTGAAAGTGTAAAAACGAATCTGTTTCCCAACACAGCATTTCGTTTTTAAACATTAAATCAAGTTGAACTATGAGACCAATGAGAAGATTATGGGTTCAAATGCGTCATATCATTGTTCTACATTTCAATCTGCCACTGGATTATGTTTACCCGAAATTTGCCGACCTAAATATCAAACTATTTTTCACATCATTTAATGGAATAATAATGAAGGCAGATAAGCTTAAATATATATGAAGTAAATGTTTCCTTAGCGAAATGATTTTGTTTTGGATTTTTTCAAGCTTCTGACCAGTGTCTGACAAAAATTACCTCTAACAACATTTTTTACTAGAATCACCATCCACTAAATGAACATTTTCAAGTGAAGTAATATAAGCAGTTTGACTACTTCCAAGACATCATGAACCAAGTGATCGTTCCGCAGATCCGCGACATAATTTGCGCATTTGCTGACTTGAACTTTAATGTAAAATCCAATTGTCTGAACACTCACGACTCAACCTTAATCCACGCCAAACATTTCGCTGACCATGTGCGAAACGCGGTAGTGTATACCCACTTATCACGGCCTTACAAGCAGACACGTCGCATGCTACGTCGGCCTTCAACAGCCTCATAACAGCTATTTAGATGACGCCCCTTCCCCAACGAATATCCACGTGGCAAACAACAGCTGATGTGGCGGCATTTTTTACGCATTTCTACGAAATTTTTCACGAAGACAATTCTACACGTCTCACACTAGATATGAGTACCCGGTCAAGTGCCAAACTTTCCCAGGCTGAAAAAAACTTGCCGACGCTACGTGAACGCGTGGCGACCATGAAAACTCCACGATACTTGAGCAGTGCATGCTTGGGGAGACACCACACGAGGCTCTAGAGCATTACCCATGTCATCGAACAGACATGATGAACGGACAGACAGCGAAACATAGCGTGTGAATAAAATAATGTATGCACGATACTCTTCTGCTGCAATCTTCCAATCATCAACCTTCAAGGAGCACCAATAATACAACGGCTAACCCTCGATAGATCAACACCCGCCGGCCATTTACTTGATTTGAAAGGCTAGATTTGGCGGTCGATTTGGGTAGGTCTCAGTGGTCACGAGTGCTCGCTAACTGCATGAGGGAGGTGTTTCATTCGTCTATAAGATGTATTGAATACTGCATTTCTGTTCTTGGGTAGTCGGTTCGCAGGGCATCTCCTTCAACGTTTTATTTAAGTGTCGCGTTCTTTGGAGAAGGTTGCAATCACAAGCGTGCCGCTTATATAATAATGCTGATTATAATAAAATCAGCAACAGCAAAATAATTCAGATGATTAGTTAACTATCATTTCTTCCCATGTGGAAGGGCCGCAAGTATCCTTGTGCATATACCGACAGAAAGAAACGTATTGTACATATTGAATATTGTTGCAAAGAATGCATATGACGAGATGTCTCGAAGCCCTGCTATAAAAAATGGGCATGACGTCAACTGGAACGGAGAGTCGTATCATCCTTGAAGTGATGCAATGAGTGGCTTCCCGTCTGCGCCGATGGACACGCGTGGCGTTCCAATCGGTGACATCTGCTGTGGGGGGCTTATGCCTCCGTAATTATACAGGTCACTGCTAAGCCCTCCGTTATTGGGACCGTTTCTGCACCAGTCCTGTGCCTGAGTTTGTTGGTCGGAAACGTCTTTCGGGCTAATACGCACTTCCACGTGGAAGCAATAACTGCGGGATACGTCCAAGGCAAAGTCCAGGATTTCATACACACTCCTATCCGGGCCGGACTGTACCACCTTGGAAATGTTAGGGTATACCAGGCATCTGAGATCAAAGAACAGAGTTAATAGGTGGCCCAGTACTGTAGGCAGTAAACACGGAGTCAGAGGCCCGTTTAGAGTCCTTACAAGTCGGAACCAAGACCCCGCAAGGTAAGGCCAGGGAGCGGGCAAAGGGGCGAAATGCATTTTTTTCAAAATTAAACTGTACATTCGTCCCCTTGTCCTTGATCATTTTGAAACTTGTGAAGACCCCTGAGTTTCCATGAACATTTTTAAAACATCCGTTTTTCCATGCAATTTGGACGGTTCTGGAATGTTTTGAACTTCCCATTTGCGTTCATCACCACTTTATACTCGACCCCAAAAAGCTTAAAATTGGACGATAACGAGTTTTTTTTAATTATTGTAAATTCCGGGGGCTTGGAAGTCAGACCCCTCACCCGCAAAATTTTCAAAATAATCAGGAAACATAGACCAAATTTTGGGTACAATTTAAAAAAAAACGCATTTTGTCTCAATGCCCATCCCCTGGCCCTGTTATTGGGGTCTTGGTTCTGACTTATAAGGACTCTAAACGAGGCCCGGCACGGGCATAGCTTACCCATTGGACACGAACTCCGTCTGTGGCAGAGATGTGCGATCTTCCGTTGGTGTGATGAAAATTCGTTGCACGTGCATGTTGTACTGCTGGGCGTAGTCACCTGTCAGTGCCACAGTGAGATTGTTGACGTACACGTCCCATTCACCGAATTCCCTGTCTCGATGTACTTTGCGAATCTGAATGCTATGAGAAGGGAACAAACTTAACCCATGTTTGGCTTTGAATCTCGAGTAGAGAATGCAGAACTGAATTTAATAAAGTACCGCAAATAAGTTTTCTAAGTCGACGAAACTTTAGTTATTAATAATTGTAGTTACCTGTTTTTGATAACAAATATTATTAATTTATTTTGATTGATTAGCTATGGTTGCCCACTTTAGTTTCAGTGGAAAAAGTTGTCCATATTTTTTGCTGAGAAAATAAAAATCACAATGAAAACTAAGACTGTTTTGCCAACAGTTTCAGTTTACTTGCAATTTACTTTTTACAGTTTGATTTATTAAATTTTTAGGTCTTTCGAAGCGTATGATAATACGGTTGCATTATTCACGTGTGACGTCTTACTCTATGGGGACTTTCATGTTCCGAATGAGCGGATCTGTGATGTAGAATTGCTCAAACCATTGAGTGCAGATTGCCACCTCCGTCATGCCGGAATTGATACAATGCAGCGGTATGAGGAAGGTCTTTCGTCGGAGAATATGCGGTGGAGCTGGAAGTCGAACCACTACGGTAGCTTGATTGGAATAGGTCGGGGAATGATTGATTCCATCGGAAATGTGCTTGAATCCGCATTCGTCGAGCTTGGTAGCCTTCACGAACGTTTCATCGCGTTTCTGAGCCTTACAGTAGGGCGAATCACTGCTTCCCATCGTTACCGACTCAATGTCTGCTCTGTGGTTGACAGCTTCGGGATTAGTAAAAATCAACCGGGCTATTTCTCGCTCGCTAACGGTGTATCGAGCCTCGCCGTCACATTCCAGACTGCCGATAGCATCGATTGTTGAGGTAACCACCTGGAAGTAACACCAAAATACATGTAGAGAACATTTCTATATAATAATAAACAGTAATATAGTACTGTATTTCCGCGATAGATAGCGACAGTCGTACTGGAATGGAACGTGTGCACGGGCTCTGTGCACCGTACACACAGCACAAGCGCCGCGTGGCCGATTAAACGTTCCATTGCTCGTACGCTGTCGCTATCTATCGCGGAAATACAGTAGTATTATATATAATATATAAACATATATAATCGAGAATTTGTATATAAGTAATCAGAATGTTACTGTTTACCCGGCATCTAAGAGCAATGCTAAACATATATGAACTCAATTAAACTGATGAAATCTGAAGCCAAATTGTTATTAACAAATTTCTTAGCTTTCGTATTTTAACTCAACTAACAATAACATGTAAGTTTAAAAGGTTTTAGTGTCGGATTTTTAGTTCACCAAACAGCTAATTAGTCGGTAATATTAGTTTTACCATCCTTCAAAAACAGTTTTCCGGTAATGCTCACCGCGCCTTGGGCGGCATGTTCCACTCTGTTAACTGGCTTGCCCATAAATGTTGCTTGTGTGGTGACGGAATTCGGAATAACGGGCTGTGGGAAGAAGCGATCATTAATTATGCCCCCGGATTGCTGGCAGGAGACGGCGGCAATCATGGCGAAAACTTCGATAGCAGCTGGAAGCATCCTACAATCCATTCATAAATGCAACAAAAAGTAGCACAGCAAAGCGGTTCTGTTGGTTTAAGAAATCTTTCAGCCAGTCTTAAATTTCCTCTCAAAAGGCAGTTCCAAATGAGATATTTTTCCTCCACTTTTGAACTTGAACGGGGGAAACCTAAATTTTGCGGAACATTTTTAAAAATAATGCCAGTCAGCCTCGCCCGGTGCCACGACGGTGACGAATACTATTACAGCAACCCCACCGCCAGACGAATTAACAGGCAACCCCTGGAATTTTTCAGCAAGTACCACTTGACGTACCGCGACTGTTTTTTGTCTAGCATAGAGAAAAATATGTTCGTCAGTGACTCAACTTCAGAAGGCTACGAAGCATGCATGTACATTTTGTTTGTGACGTTCTGCACGCAATTATTCGCTTTTTCTTTAACGTGTAATACAGACCGCCACTCAACGAAGTAGCAACCTACAGTTGTCATGAATCATACCGTGTTGTGGGTGCACAGTGACCGTAGACAGAATAGCCCTCCCACAGTGGCGAACTGAGCCTGCTAGAGGAAGTCGAACAAATTCTTTGCCCCCGCCGGCCAGGGGGGGGGGCAAGCTTAAACATAAAAAAAGGATAAAGTTATTCTGGACGCCGAAGAGGAACGGCTCGGTAGGCCCCACAATCAATCCGTCACTGCCTCCCCCTGGGAGAGGTTGATCAATCCTGCTAAGGATGAAAAATGATGTCCGGATGCCGTCCCAACAGTTGGCCCCGCCTACACCAAGCAAAAGTCCGGGCCTTGGGGGGGGGGAGCAGGTAACAATCAAGGGTGTTAAACATTCCATCCACCGCTAAATGAGATTGCCAAGTAAAGCAGCACAAATGAAAATAGGAATAAACATTTTTTTCGATATCTGTTCTTCCGTCGGACAACGCATGCCATTAGGTCTAATGCTTATGGTATTGGCGAAAGAATCTGATTGTGCGTGTTGAAGCTTTTTTACCAAAATATAAAAGAAAACTCACTAAATAGAACACCATTTTATCCTTGGGGGCGAGACTTGAGAATTGGAATCCCATCAGCCCCAATGGTCAGGCGTGGCTTTCCGTACGGCGACATTTGCTGCGGGGCGCTCGCACCTTCAAAAGAAGTATTGTTCATGTTGAAGCCCGCGTTTCGCTTCCCCGCGTCATATTTCCAGCCGGCAAGCAGATGTCGGATTTGCCATGGCCCTGTCGGTCAGAAATACCCTTAGGGTAGATACTCACCTCCCCGTAAAAGAAATAACTGCTCGATATGTTCAACGCGAAGTCCAGAATCTCATACACAATCTTCTCAGTGCCAACCGTTGTGATGGTGGAAAAGTCAGGATATGAAGGGCATCTGAAATCATAAAAAAGATCACTTTATTGTCCAGATTTGCGATTACGTGGTTATGTAATGCTAATATTCTTTACCCATCTACAACGAAGTCCGTCAATGGGAGGGACTTGGGATCGATTGGCCTGTGGAGTGCTGTAAATTCTCCGTCCTAGGATTCGAACTGCTGAGCGTAGACACCTTCCAGTTCGACCGTCAGAATGTTGACGAACACATTCCGCCCTACATTAGAAGTAGACAAATGTTGGATCAATAAATTACAAAACACAACAAATTTTAACTAAAATATTAAATTGTAACGGTTAGTTGAGTTTTGTTTTATTTCCAAGAATTTATTAATTATTTAAACAGTAACTTTATTTTTAACAAGCTGAGCAAATTTTAACCAAAACACTAGTTCACTTAAACGTACATTTATTTTAAATGAGTATTTTAGTTGTTTTTTAGTTGTTTATTTAAGTTGCATTTCAAAATTCACAGGAATTAAACAGTTGAGTGCACTGTTTTTCAGAACGAATTTGAAACTGAGAACATAATTGCAAAAATTTTCAATTTAGTTTTCTTCACTTTTTAGATTCCTGTTTGGTCTACTTTGGACGCAAATATTGGAAATTCACAACGCTGGTTAGATTGGCACAAGACTTCGTACTTAATTGGAACGCGGACGTTTTAGACGAGTTGATACAATGGATATTGGACGGGCTGTGCCCAATACAACGCAGTCTACAGGCAAGGCAAAGATCTTTCGTCGGAGCAGGTAAGAAAACGGAGCTGGCAGTCGGACCTCAGCTGTAGCTCGATTGGAGTAGGTCATGGAGCGGTTCAACCCGTCGAATTTCAGCGTGAATTTGCAATCCTGAACTTACATGACAAGCTCCCATCAAGCTGGCGAGCCCGGCAGTTCGTTGTATTGCTATTGCTCAAGCTCCCCGTTGTTAGCGACTCAATGTCCGCTCTATTGTTGCTTGCGACAGGATTTGCAAAAATCAGCTTGGAAATCTCCTCCTCGGTAACAATATATTCGGCCTCCCCGTTGCAATGGAGATTGCCAACGGGCTCTTGGTCCATTCGGGTAACTGACTGACCCAAGACCGTCACTGAGATCAGGGCGAGGAGTGCCACGGTAGCTGGAAACATGGTAAAGATAACGATTGTACAAATGCCTTTACACAAATTTTGAAAATGTTGTACCCTCGTAGTTGGTTGGCTGTACCAACCGAAGGATCAGTAATGAACAAAAAGTCAAGAATCAAAAAGTTGTCCTTGTGCCTGCGACAGAAAAAAGGATAGTGATATTCGTATTTAATGCCGGTCCGCGTAGAAGCTATTCAAAGTGACTGTCAGCTCTCCAATCGACGTGCACCTTTGCAAGGTCATTGACCATGAGGAGCAAAAATTTCCGATCAGCGTAAATCAACCCTACTAGCAAACAAAACTACATAAATAGCAGTTCCTCATTGTCACGGTGACTATCGGAGCAAGATCCGCAGACCACACACGATTATCCTATCGGACTGAGATCATGCTTGGTCTCGCTCGGTTGACAGACGCATGCACACTGCATTTTGCAAAGGGCAGCAGCTATCATGATTCATACCCCATAATGGTTGCACCGTTTGCGTTGCGAACGGTGTCAGGAGAAGCAGAAACATTTTTTGAAGATGAAATACTTTGGTATGTTGCAGTGACGTCTCTACTACGTAGGTTGGGACGAACCGAATGATAACTTGTGTCATTTGTGACTCACTTTCGTAAACGGCAGTCTGACCGCATGCCGAAGATGAGTCCCTAAAATTGCTTATCATGTTAAAAAATACCATTATTTTCAAGTCACACTCGACTGCTAACTAATCTCCAATCCGCAATGCTTTGTCAGTGGAGGGTTGGTCTCTGCCCGACGTCTGGGAAGCTTCAAAACTGCTCATCTTTGTTAAGTCAAGTTGAGTTTAGTTAAGTTGAGATACATTTTTGCAGGAGGCTACATGTGAAAAAGAATCATAAAGGGAAGCCCGACAAGATCGCTGGATTCGGGGGGGGGGGTTGATTTTTCTGAACTATTTAAACTCAGCACAGTAGTTATTCTCTTAACTTGTATTTTTATTCGGAACCAACGTTTCCCAAGCTAATTGCGGCATCATAATTCACATTCCGATTGATCTTGTGCTACGGTTTCTACCAAATATGCGGTTTCTGCCAAATATGCGGTTACTTTCTTGTCCAATTCATCCAATCGGTTGTCGCAACCCTCGAGTGTGTCTATAACCATGTAGGTGCTCCCACCTTCCGTTTGACACAGCATTTCATCAAGGATCTTCCAGATTTCAGTAAAGGTCGGCCGCTCACTAGGCTTCAATTCCCAGCACGACTTTATTATGTTGAAACTGCAAATATTTAAATACCTATTAGTTGAAATTCAATTATCTCGCCTTTTCTTTGCAAGTTGCACTCACATTGATTCCGATGCGTTGATGGGTCGGGACAGCTGGTTGCCCTGTAACAGCCACTCAGCAAAAGCTGCCGCCGAAAATTTAGCTACATCCGGTCCGTCAAACGGCGCCAGTCCGAGGCTGAATATCTCCCAAAGAAGCACACCGAAAGACCAGACGTCAGACTTCTCCGAGAACTGTCGTGTGAGGATCGTATCGGGCGGCATCCATAAAATAGGTAATGGAATCTAAACAAAATAACCCTTTAATTATAGAGCACTTAGTATAAAACCATACTCGTCTCACCTCGAGGGATTAACAAAGCTCCTAGAATACGACCCCGCCCCCAAGAAAAACCCGAACCAGCATACATTTGTAGTCAAGGTACCAATATGGGGAAGGTGACCAAGAACTCAAGTGCTTGATCGGAGTAGGGTGTTCCTCAAACTCGATTCACCAAAAAGCACATATTGTTTTACACATTTTTTTACATTCTAAATAAGGTCCATCAGTCCGGGCTCAAAATGATTTTTTGCCTTAACTTTACTCATTGTTGTTGTTGTTGCAGGATCAATCTGCAATATGTGTTTTTAGTACCCTCAGCCTCAGTAAGGAAGGACGTACAAATGCGTTTACGACAGTGTAGCTGTCAGCGCCATGTCTCGCCAATCCAAAGTCCGATATTTTCATCACTCGCTCGCCCGTCACCAGGACGTTCCGCGCCGCCAGGTCGCGATGGATGATTGAACGTGACGCGAGGTGCTCCATTCCGCGGCAGATTTGGTGTCCGAACTTGAGCAGGTCGTCCGTACAGAGAATGTGTTCGTCCATGGACTTCTCTTCCGGAGTCCATCCCTGATCATTGCAGGCTTGAGTCCCTTGAAGGTCTATATCAGCTTGGACAAAGGGCGTAGGGTTGCCGGTTTCGTCCAGATGGGAATAGAAGCCCCAACGTTTTTCTTTCAAGAATCTTGAAAGTGATCCGTATTTGCAGTATTCGAGAAGCAAGAATGGGCGTTCTAAAACATGAAGTTAACTTAATCAGGTAGGCACGGGGATATTTTTGCAGCTTACTATGACATGATCATTCCCCGTACCGTGTCGAACAATGCCTAAGAGATTGACGATATTGTTGTGTTGACCACATTTCAGCATGACTTTCATTTCTTCCCCCAACTGAGAAATGTTGTGAGGATCGACTCGATCGGTAAACGTCTTGGCCGCTACAATAGTGGGGCTCTTTGCGACCGTCGGAAGGTCGTGGGCCAAGGCCTTGTAGACTATTCCAAACTTTCCTCGTCCTAGTACTGCGTCACCTGTAATTTTTTAGACAATGAAATCTGATGTTTGTCCCATTCTGAACCACAAACCGTATACTTCGATATGTTCTTGCTTTACACTTTGTTCTTTGTTTGTGCTTTGCTTTATACTATGCTCTTGCTTTTCGTGTTCCGTGCGTAATCGTAGGCAAAGTAAACCCGGCCTGACCCATCGTCCAAAACACATATCTTCTCGTATTTACAGCCGTTGACATGACTTACTCAATTCTAATTTTTCCCTTGCGATTTCCAGCAACGCGATGTACTGCGAACAAATCTCCAAAAATTGCTCACTCTCTCTCTCACCCGAGCGATCCTTGAAGCTGTAAAAGTTTGCCAGCAGACGGTCGTGTTGCCATTCTAATCTTACTATCCGTTGCCCACTCTGGCGTTGTTGCCATTTCCGTCTAATGATAAGTAGACAAACGAGAGCAACCAGGAATAGAGCAACCACGCCGCCAGCGATTGCGCCAGATCCCGGAGTGGATGGACAGGCGTAAGTAAGGTGGTGGGCAGTCCATAAACAGACACCGTTTTTGAAGACACACATCACGCAATCGTCGCTCAGGCTCAAACAGGCGGACTTTGCGGCATTCGTTCCTAACGTGCGGTGGGTAATGTTCTTATATAATTCCGTTGCGGAGTTGATGGGAGTCCATTCTAGATTACCGTCGCGGTTGATGCCAAAGTCGATTGCGAAAATGACATCTCGCAGGCCAAGTCCCTCGGCACTGCCATTTTCATGTCGAAGAGCAAAAACTGAAGCTTCATCACATACGCGATAGACAACGAGGTTCCCGGTGTGCTCCAGCGTCAAGAAACAGGTTCGGGATTTGGAATACAGTCGCTGGCCCGGCGCGATTCTCTCCCCAGGCTGTAGTATAACTGTAATGGAGAATGTAAATGTTTCTTTTATGCTCGCATTTTGAAATAGGCGATAATACAGTAGTATTTCAAAGCTCACGGTGTAAGTGGAGCTCTGAAAAGGTCGTTTTGTTTCAAACGAATAACCATGCATGAGAGGCAACAAATGAAAACTTTTTCAACAGCTATATCCACAACATGGCCGCATGTCATGGAAATACACACGTGGCTACAAGATAGCGTGATCCAATTCAAGATTTGACTCATTCAGTGTGCGCTAAACGAAGTAAATCGCTGGACTCGGTAGCGCTATCTTTTGTACCACATGTGTATTACAATATAAATGTTCGCAGTGGCTATTTTACCCCTTTTGGGGCTCAATAGCGCCCCGGCTATATTACCCCTCCCTGTATACATCACTAGGTGCCCAAATTCCGCCCCTGCTCTTTTACCATGTTGTCCGTCTGCCGGCCTTTGTCCTTCCGTTGACCATCCGTTGTCGGACAGACGGTCGAACAACGGACAACGGCTGAACGGATAACGGAAGAACGGACGACGGACGGATGAAAGAACAACGGACAACGGACAGACGGAAAGTCAACGGACGGACAGAACGGACGGACAGACGGACCAACGGACAGCATGGAATGACTAAAATAGCCAGGGCGCTATTTTGCCCCTAGTGATGTATTCTGGAAGGGGTAAAATAGCCGAAGCGCTATTGGGCTCCGCGCACAATAAGGGAGGGGAAAATAGCTGTAGCCATAAATGTTTGTTGGAACGACTTTGACTTATGCACCATCGCTCCCGTCTTTTTGTTGAAATGATTGTCCTACACCTGACGCGAATGTCAATTGAATACATAATGCAAAATTAACCGCTAATTGGTATGATCTTAAAATAACCCATATTCCTCTTATTTTGAATAAATTAAATAAAAAAACACTATCCCCATGGTCTTTTCACTCTTCTAGAGTGCAACTATGACGTGTGGCCCACTTTGCTAGTGAAAAATAGACATATTGCTACCCACAGCCACGACGTTATCCCAGCCGCCCGCCTAAATGATCAGCTAGGGAGCTACCCTAGTGCCTCCTGTTATACCCTTTGACCATGGACAACGACCAAAAGGTTATGAAATGTTTTGAAAGTATCCACCAAATTCGTAATAGTTTAATAGTTTTTGGTATAGTTAATAGTTAATAGTTTTTGGCATTATTCTGCATCTGCACTCTCTGCCAGATACCTTTCGCTTCTTCGAACGTCAGTGAAGGGATTGGTTTACACAGTGCAAAACCGCCTGAATTCCACAGGCAATCGCCTTGTTGATTTTCAATGCACAGAGATCCAGAGTCCTTCAGTCGTAGCCGAGCGCCAGCGAACCACATTCCCACAGTGCCCGAACTCCATGTCAAAGAGCAGTCATGTCTACGCATTGCTAGAAGGCCACTCGACTCCATGACAACCGATTCTGGCTTGCCTACTGCGTAATTGGTAGTCGTATACCAAATGGACGCTCCGTCGCATGTCCGGTAGATGACCAGATTTCCATCCTCCTGCATCCGAAGCTCAACGTTTTGGCTGGGTGACCAGATGGATTGCCCTGCGGATAGACGTCCTCCCGACATGATATACTGCGTGAACTAATTGAAGAAAAAATACCTATTCAATAACGTTTTTAACTGGGTCTTTCTAACCTTTCCATCTGTTTGGAAAACATTTCTAACTGTTTTTACAAATTTCGGTTTACATTGGAAGGTGCTATGCGATTCTCGCAGTCAGGCGCCACCCAATGATGAGTCCATAGACAGGCGCTATCCTTGTAGATACACAACTGGCAGTCATCAAGCAGGCGAAGCTGCGCTGAATTTGAGCGATTTTTGGCAGGAACAAAATCATTCGATGAGTTCAACAAAAAAAAATTATTTAGAAGCCACGCCGGGTAGCCTTTTGAGTAGGCTGCAAAATCCCACTCCACCGAGGAATCATCGAATTTTGGGACTGGGGAGCTCACGCTTTGTGGCACCAAGGAGATTGTAGCTCCATCGCATTGCCGGCGGAGTACGAGATTTAGGCCTACGTCGAGGGACAAATTGCAGGAACGGTGCTTGGAGAACACGGTTTGTCCTGCTCTCAGTCGATCTCCATCGGAACGCAGTATCACTATATGAAAGGTAAATGGCATGAAATGAGTTTGTGTATGGCAAAACTAAAATATGCTACAGATACTGGTTTCTAATCTGAAAAATCCTCAATGATTTACCGTACTGTAGGAAAAATTATATGAAAATGGTATTTATTATCTATCCTGCGGCCCTACTGTTTTTCTTTTCTAGCCAAAAGTTCTCCCGTCACCAACCTTGAGCATCTTGGAAAGCTGGCCATGGTACGGGATCGCAGCCTTGCCAACCGCCGGAACGCCACAAGCAACGACCGTTCTTTTTTATGCACACGAAGCCGGAATCTTCCACCCGCAAGTGGGCGCCGCTGAAGCGTTGACTCGCCGTGCTCGAATTCCACATATAAATTGTGGATTTGATGTCGTTGGATATAGCTAGATCACCATTCTCAGCCATTATTGCAAACCGTGCGTGCCCCATCCCGGGGAATTCTCTTCCAGTGGCCCAGGTGGTTTTGTCCTTGCTATTGGATTTGCACTTGCGATACAAGACCAAATTTCCATCACCTTGCATGCTGAGGAAATGACGTTGGTTTGGCAATTTGATTGAATTGCCGGCAGAAAGAGTGTCACCCGACCTGAGGACCTGAAACGATATTTTTATTAATAGTGCACTGTGAAATATGCAGCATTATTTGCTGTTTTGAAGCATTTGCACTGGAAATTTATTCAGTTTAACGATGGAACTGCAGCACTGATAGTGTGAGATACAAAGACATATAACGGCGGAATGGAAGTCCCAACTCCACATGCAGTGTACTGTAAATCTCCGAGAAGACTCCTGGCAGGAGTCAAAATTTAGACGGTATTGTTAAACTGTTAATAAATAGTTAATGAAGCACAAATTATCCTCAGGAAATATCTTGTCTTTCTTCTTTATGAAGCATAAAATTAAAGGTTGCAAAAAATCATTTGATTTCAAAATCATTAATTTTGGAAAATGCGAAACACATTTTGGAAAACACGGTATAAATTTTTAAAAACGCCGCATACATTTTGGACAATGAGCCATACATTTTTCTATATCAATTTATAAGAAAGTTGGATCAGTTTTGAAAAAAGCGGGCATAATAGGCGGGTGAAGTGGAACGTAGAACCAGTGGTGGAGTGTTTTGCCCGTAAAGTGGCGGGCAAAACACTCCACCACTGAACATATCACCAAGTACGTTCTAGCCTTGCTTCGACATTGCCACGACACACGATTTATAACGGGCGTAACCTGCTAGTCTTTGAGCGAAGCGCCAAAGGCGATTTTACAATCTCGTCCAAGCCGTTTTTATTTTAAAAAAGCTTGGAGTCGAGGGTCCTTGACCCTTGGTAGGACCGTCGGAATATAGATCGTCAATTGGAAATGTCTCATTTAAACATAAAAGCCACGTGTAGAAAATGTTGGCAACTATTTGCCGTATCAGTTTGCCGTCGCAGGGGCCGTCGCTCAGATTGCAGAAAGTATATCGAACTGTATTCTGCAAAGCTTGCTCACACAGCCTCGTTCCTCAGTTAGTTTATTAGAGCATTCAAATAACGAATACCGGCACAGCAAAAACACAACCTGACAGGCAACAGACAATGCAAGAATGTAATGCGGACTCCGTTGTGCCTAGCAGATTAACTGAAGCACTTGCGTGTTTCAGTTAATAAGTCTACGGTGGCACCACACTGTCTATGCTTTCATATAGATGACAGAACTTGCCGAAGGAGAAGGCGGTCGAATCAATCCATTGGCATCACAATGTCCAGCGTCATCCTCCCACAACACGTTGTCCTGCAATTTACCCAGCTTGATCATCGCGAATAGGACAAGTCCTTCACATAGCCGAAATGCCATTTTTCGGTCCTGCAAATAGGGAATAGCTTTTCTTGTGACATAACTGTGCAATATTACCGTAGGGGATCGAAATTGACCTTTCTGTTGTGATGTATGCTCTGTACACACAACTTTACACTAAATTATAAGGTGCAAAAAACAGGATCTCCTGATACGTTACACAGACTCAATTGCAGATCGCACGAAAGACTAAACTCGAGTGATTGAACGCCAGATTAGACATCGTTGCTTCCATGTAGGGCGGCGAATGTGGAAAAACAAGGCATCATTTTAAACTGAGTAGGCTACACCATTCGGAGTCCGGAACAGTCAAGATGGAGTATGAGGTTAAGCCACCATAAAAACATGCGTCTCCAACTTTAGACGCTGTTTCATCAATTATGATAGGTGGCCATGTCAGCGTATCTGAAGAGAGTTTAGTGAAGCACAAATATTGCAGTGAGTTTTTTATTCTGCAATTTAGCCGCAGATCTCGATTAACGAGATCCTTATTCAATTAACAATATAATATTTCAAGTATCTCCCAGAATACGTATGAGTACTAGTTAATCACAGACCAATTAACCATAGATGACCAGTGTTGCATGGAAAAGCTTTGAATCGACACTGTCGACAATCACAGTCGAAGGTACAAACTGTAGGCACTCAGTCCTGGGCAAAGTTGTTACAATCGTATATGGTTTGAGAGGAGTTCGACTTTATCCTGACAGCGCAAATTAGCTGGCCCCTGAGCGCTGACAATTCAACTTTTGCTCGCGTTTTACACACTCACGTATACCAAAACCAATGCTGTTTTGGTGCTGATTTTGGGGATTTTTATATCACCAATCGGGGCATTTGATGATTTTATATCATCGAAATTTTGGACACTTTTCGGTGATTTTGATTGATGATTTTAGAATACTGGTGGTTTAAGGAAAATCCTAAAATTTCAGCTCAAAGTAATGAAAATTGTAGATTGGATCATTCGACATCAGAGCAATCGAATGATTGGTTACAGTCTTACAGTGTGTATCATCGGCTTTGAACTTTGATTCAGCATGAACCACATTACATATTGTATTTCACGGGTGGTAAGGTAACTGATCAATTTATCAAGCAGTGAGCAAATTTATCTTTTGCCGTTTGCTGTTCATATGATGTATACTAGTGTTGGGTGGTACCCAACAGGTACTCAACACTTACTAATAGTTTAGTCTATCTACCTAGTAAACTATTCATTATCCCCGACTATATAAGCGTGTGTTCTACAGTAATTTGGAGAGTTCCTTCATTTGACCTCTAATCTCCTCTACCAGTAAAGTCTTCCCACGCTTCTTCTCATATGATTCAGTCTAATAGCTTGTACGTTCAGGTTCTTCCGTCCTAGTAGGGACGGAGGCCTAACACTAGTATGAAGTGCCCGGTGTTTCCAAAGTTCTTTGTGTTTTTCCTTAATGGCAGAGGTTTAGTCACTAATTTTTCACATTAACACAATTAACGGTTAAACTAAATCAATACGATTTAATTTCGGTTTTATAATAGCTTGCTAAATATTTAATTTTTGTACAATAATGATAAATCTATAGTTTCGCAATGAATCGAATCGACTAGCTGAATAATTCCCGAGAATGAATAATTACTGCTTTTTCACAATATAAATAATTTGGAAAAAATGAAAGTGGCGCGCCTAATTTTACCGAATCAGTCTATAAAAAACTTGAAAAACTGAATTGTTTACGACGATCACGCGTGAGTTCCAGTCCCAATCGCTTTCGATGCGATCCGCTCTGCGCACGTGAAGTCACGCACATTTCGTGTGAGACGTTTTCTCCAGACTATAAACGGGTCTTAAGAGAAGTCGAAACCTGAATAATAAATAAAAAACATTGGGCCGTCACTGTCGTGACGATTCGGCCATGTCCGGAGTCGTGAAGCGAGTGCTATTCTGGGTAACAAATCTGCATTATGGATGATGAGTTCAGGTAGGAGCCCTTACTGGGTTGCTTGGGAGTGTTCGCCAAATCGTTGGAAATATTTATTGAATTTCAATACTACTAGTGGATGGATATTCCCACTGGAAGTGGATGGATCTGTTCAAATTAGCGGAACAGCCCAGCGGCAACACAACTTTTGAATAACAAATTCATTAAGTTGCCCCACCCGTGGGAACTCTCATGAATTTTGGTCCCTTTCACCGGTGAAAAATATCCGCATGCAAAAATTTAATAAAGGGAATGGTTATAGTCCCGATCATTTCTCACCAAAGTTTCATGTTTTGATTCATGTGCTAAAATGCGGAAATAAATAACAAATTCATGTATTATGAATACAGTAATAACTAATTCAAATACAAAGAAAACCTACATGTTTGTGATTAAATGTTTTTAATGACACGCCTATGCAATATCAACTATCGTTGGATACTCATTTCCGGTAGCCAAACTAATTCTATCAGACAGACAGGCAGACAGACAGACATACAGAAACGAAAGATGGGGAAAATAGCTAACCCAAAAAGGGTGAGGTTTTCGTATTAATATGTGGAAGGGGGCTATATAGACAAATGGTGGGGAAAAGATCGGAACAAATCCTTTGGTGGGGCACGGCAGGAACTTTAGTCTCATTCTTTAATAAAATTAATAGTCCCCCCCCTCGTTATGTTAGGATAGCGGGGAAAGTGTCGCAACGATCAACTTTTGAAGATTGTGAGTCTTTGAGGTTGGAGTTAGGGGGCACGCAGTGAGTCCCATTCCCTAATCCGTGAACTTGAAGCTACATATTCCATAGGCCATGAAAGAAAATTCATTTGGAAATGGTTCTTATTTGTGAGGGCCAATAGTCATTTGCAATATGATCACCCCGGCTGCTCGTATGCTGCTGCCAAGACAGAATGAAAAAATGTGCCTGGATAGATTGCCAACATGCAGTTAGTCTGTACTAAGCATAAGCCAGGGACTATTTTAGTGTGTAAACCTAACACGAAATATGTAAAACTAAAGCATGAACTTTTCATTTTTCGTTCAACATGAATTTTCATAGAACCGACCGTCTCGAATTCTCGCAATTCTTCAAACTGCCTATCTGTCTGTTTGTCTGTCTGTCTGTCTGTCTGCCTGTCTGCCTCACTGTCTATCTTTCTGTTTGACTGTCTGTCTGTCTGTCTGTTTGTCTGTCTGTCTGTCTGTC
>LRSR01011383.1:0-17746 GCA_001579985.1 Hypsibius dujardini
CCATTCGGGCCAGATTCGAGCCGCACCATTCAGGGCGCAGGACGAGGACCGCAGGACGAGGACCAGCTCAAATCATCCTTGAGATCGACAAGGAGCTTTGGAATAGAAATTACCCTTTCGCCACCATCTCTGCCAGTCAGGATTCATGAACAGGCGACTGAAAAAGCTTCATCTCACGGCATTTTATTGCAGCCGAAATTCTGTAACTACGTTCTAGCGAAAAAACACTTGAAGGGCTAGGGGCGGGGCACATCACGCCGCACATTGATCGTACATACATACGAGTACGGAGGACACTATATATTCGAGACCATTCTAAACTTTCGTGGTATTGGGTCAGGGGCAATATGTACAAAATGCTTGAACTTCAACGGCATCGGCGATTTCTTCGTGCCGTACGCCTCCTCGACGAACTTCTGCCCCCACTTCGGATCGATAATTTCACTCGTGACAAAAACACGTCCCGGTTCGAGTGCGTACAGCGTCTTATCTCCGCCAATGCCAACCTAAAGCAAACAAAACGGGAAATCTCGGTGCATGAATAATGTGACCAACCGCAAGAACAGTTCTCCAGTTGATTGAGAGATTGGCAGTATAAAGGAATATAACTGGTGTCACTGCATTGATTGCTGGATAAGCATGATAGAAGGCAACTTTGTTCAACCATTACTTAATTGGTTGATTGGTTGATTGGTCATGTAAGAAAGATTGTAATCGCTTGCGTCTGGAGTTCACATCACGAGATCTGCTGAGCAAATAGGTCGAATGGTGAGCTCTATTCATCCGCCAATTCACAAAGGAGAAAATGAGGCCGCTTACATGCTCCCCCGGGTGATATTGCAGATTGACTTGACGGACGATGAGAGCGCCTGCTTCGGCACGCTCGCCTTCTTTGATCCAGAAGCCTCTTTGCCACGCTCGAAATCCCGTCCGCCGTCGCAGATATGCATGCCCGCATTGCAAGTCTTCCAGGACGATGGCACTTCGGTGGAAGGACGTGGCGTGGATCAACACCGGCTGTGCGGAATATATTAACGGTGTTGTTGTTGCATGGCAGCTTAAAATCCTCCGCGCACAAATGACATAGCCGGGTCTGATACACCCAAGCATATTCCTTCCACTTAATATGAAAAAGCGAGGGATAAGAATGGCGGCGAAATCTCTGGCAGCCGGGCCCGGGGAGAAAAAATGCAAGAGGAGCTCAATGAGAAAATGGTTCCCCTAAGCCCTGAGAATCTGAAATTGCCCACCCCCTTGATAGCCCCGCCCACTTCCCCCTGGTATATCAGGGACAATGGTTTCGATCCCCAGCGCTTTCTGGTACTGCCACTCACTGACTTCTCTCAGGCATGTCTACGGATTACCATTTTTATTTCAGTTTTTCGCGATCTCAATTCACACTTTCTGTTTCTATATCACTCAGTGTTAGTGCACATTGCCAAAACCCAATCGTCCCCCAATGAGTCACAGCATGTTTATGAATGGAAAATACTTCCTTCCTAATTTAAAAGCAAAATGCGACTATTTGGACCTTCTTATCGCGGTTGCGGTCTGAGAGTCCCCAAACTAAAGATCTCCACACCCTTTCCCGCAACATTTGTCGGCATCGTTGCGGCAACCGTTGCCGTTCTCAATCGTAGCTTCACCGGCGTAAGACATTGCTATTCCATGCAGACCGTCTACAATGTCGCCAGCTGCATCCTGGCCATAGTTCGGCTCCAAACCCCTCCAGGCGCGACTGGCAAGGAAATCTCCTGAGAAACACAACCCACACTTTTAAAAGGCAATTTCCAATAACATAGCAACATAACATAACAATAACAGTACAAACATGACAAAAGACAAACAACTGGACAAGACAAAGAACTGGACAAGACAAAGAACTGGACAAGACAAAGAACTGGACAGTACAAACATGACAAAGACAAACAACTGGACAAAGACAACATCAGTTCAGAGACAGTAACAGGATGGACAGACCCAACTCGAAGGGATTGACCACGGACACCACCAATGAGACAGACAGGACAGATGTAATGCGGACAACGGCAAGCAAAAAGGGATAATAGAGTGATCACAAACATCACGAGTTTTTATGCACTTACCAGCTGACGCCTGCGTTGAGACGGTCAATATTCGGTCGTGAAGTACCAATTCCCCGGAATCCGCTTCCAAAACTCCCACCCCTCCTTCCACATGCGCCACTCTTGCCGCACCGGTTATCAGTGACACGTCCGGAGTGCCCTCTTCCAATCCCACCACTTCCACATGCGCTTGGCCGCCCGGGAGGAGACTTCGGAAATCCGGCACAAAGCCTTCATCAATCGGCCGTTGCCCACACGCAATCTCCAGTTCGTGCGGCGTCACTACCGGTTTGAGATATTCCTTCGAGTCGAAATAGCTTTCCGGACAGGCGACGTAGACAAACACGTCCACTTCCATGAAATTAGCCAATTTGGCCGGGTTTGGTTTGCCCATGGAGAAGGTATAGAAGCGTTTCCCCGCCGTTTTGATGATCTTCTTCAGTCGCTCGATAATATCCAAATAGTCCCTAACACCCAGCGTGCCGACTAGAATTCCGACAATCCGCGCGTCTTTGGCGCGTTCGGTTAGATAGAGACGCCGCATGATGCGCCGGTTGATTTGAGCCGATTCCAGCTGAAGACGTGGTGCGGTGGTTGCGTTGGGGTCGTAGGAGTAGAATGGACTTGACGACAGTTGGAGAAACAGATTGACCATGGATGGACTGCTCGAACCGATGTAGAGAAATGTGACGCTGGAGAGTGGTCGGTCTTGTGGCTGCGGAACGAATCTGCGGTGGGAAATAACGGTTCCAATTGTGTCGCTACAGGATGCCGGTTGGAGAAAAACAAGACAAGTAGGGTCCGAGCAGATGACGGTTTGTCCCTCGGGGATGACCAGTTGACTGATGGTGCAATTCGGTGGAAGCAACGGCTGGATGGTTCCTGTAACATTCATTGGCAGGTTATCATAGCGAAATCCAGTCTGTTGCACGTTATCTGCTTGTCTGTTATGCTACGTTCATAGTCCGTGCCAGATCGCCAGAAAGTCACTTGAAATGGGAAATGGTAAACTGCCTGTCTGTCTGCGTGCCTGTCTGCTTGTCTGCATGTCTGTCTAGCAACCTGCCTTTATATCTGTTTATGTGCCTGTCTGTGCGTTTGTCTGTCTTTATGTCTATCCGTACCTATGTCTATCAGCATGTCTGCCTGCATGTCTGTCTGTCTGATTGCCTGCCAGATCGCCTTTCTGTGTGTCGACTAATCCAACGAACAAATTATTAACCAATCAAAGGGAGGCGGTCTCCTAGAAATTGACAGCCATTGCGGCGGTGTACGAACCCAGTATCGCGAAAAATGAAGTGTCGTAAACAATGACGACGTCCGTGTTGTTGCTTTTCGCCGTGAAATCTTCCAACAATGTAATAAACTCTTGAGCGTTGAAGTAGTGAAGAGAGGGAAATACTAAGGCAACGGGTAGCCGGCTAGTCGGACTAAGGCACGACGGTCCGAAGTGAATCAGCGCATCACAAGACGCATGCTCGGCGGCAATTTCATCCACGCAACAACTGCAAAAAAAACGACTTTCACCGAGAGTATCTTACTCCATCAGTCAAAAGAACGAATTCAGACTTGATAGATTGTATGCGGCAAGCTAATAATAGTAATAGTAATGTATCGTTTCTTTGATCCATCAATCGATTGATTGGCTTAACAGTAGCTTCTGCTATCAAATCAATCAATCGACGCGATACAAAGCATGTGAAACGTTATTGCGCAACGACGAACCTTCCATAAGTTGTGTCGCCCAGAATGAAAAAGCTGCGCTGGCTCAGTCTCTCAAGGCTTCTGTAAACAGGCACAGAATGGCTCAAAAGTTCGTCGGGGAATTGAAGGGCGATCTGAAATAACGAAGAAGAATAAACACCTCAACAAAAAAAACTGGCAAAGAATTCCATGTACTCACTCGTTGGAAGTTATTCTGGATAATCCACTCAGCGCAATTTTTTAGAGCGTAAACCACCTCTAATTCATCCCTTAAAATGGGTCCGGTCGTAGCAGGTATGCTGATAGTACGTTGAATAACCGCGTCGTCAGCTGAGCTCAACGCCAGTGACATTTTCAAATTAAGATTCTCAAGTTGATTGACTGATTGACTTGACTAACTGCTTGACGACAGAATGCTAAGAAGGATTCTTAGCAGAAGGATTCGGGTGCTAAGATTCACAAGTTGATTGGCTGATTGACTTGACTAACTGCTTGACGACAAAATGCTAAGCAGAAGGAGCGATTGGTTGCATGATTAAATTGATTTAAAACTTAAAACCAACGGTAGATTCAACAACAACGCCTGACTGAGTATGAGTGATAAGCTAAAAAAAACCTCAAAACATAAAAACAACCGGGAATTAGCAAATTAGGTTATTCGTTAAACCGTTAAAAAGGCTGTCGTTCATCGATTGACTTGATTGGTGGAAATGAGGGAGCGATTGCCCCTTCGTCTACAGGTGGCAGCAGGAGTGTCGAAAAGTTCAGAACTTTTTTTCCTCAGAATTTAATCTGCCTTTGCGAAGCATTCTTGATACATAAAGCGCCGAATTTTTCGTCCACGATTTACATCAACTTGACGCATGATCATGCAGATGTAAGTGGTGTGGAGTCACCGGGTGGCAATAGCCATCCCAGCATGTCGAACTGAACAATAGTGTTCATATCAATTGATTAAGAAAGGGTCACAATATTCCTAAAGCGAAATGAAATCAGACGAATGTATCAGTCCGGGTGCTTCAAAATTCCCACTAAAGTTACAAACACGCCGAACAGAACACGTTGTCGTTTAAAACGCTTTCCCTTCATTTGCACCCAAAGAAAGTAAAAGCGTAAAATAGATCAGGAGACAGGAATACTGCAGGGAATGTCTGCATTAAACAGTTAAGAGGTTCAGATCAAGGTTGTCAAAACACGAAAAACTCCCACATGCCCGCGCGTAACGACATATAAGAAATTAAAATTCTCTCAACAACAACAGGAGTACAAAGATGCCGAAGTCATCTATCTCGCAGTGAGCGACTGCGCAGATATCCGTTTTGCTGCAGCTCTTTCACGTACGGCTCGTAACGCTCGGGAATGTCAGCAATGAAGTACCTGAGAACGGAGATTTACGTTTAATTCTCGATGTAACAATTTTCTCGGAGAGACAAGCAACGTACGTGCGACACTCGTGATCGTCGTGATGGTCGAATTTCAGGAAATCGCCGCCGTTATAGACCGTGACCCTCATTTTGTCCTCGAATTCATGGGGTGTTCCAACTGCGCCCTGAGCATTGAAACTACGGCTACCGGATGTGGGACTTCGTTCCAGTGAAGACTTGACGTGTGGACCGGATGGTTGAAATTCGGGCACGCAAGCGGGCGGACTTGGATCATGTCGAAGGAATGGCAAACCAGGCTTGGGTTTTCTGAAAGGACGACCGCAATCAAGCGTTACTACATTAGACGTTACCAGGTTACCACGTTAGACGTTATCACGTTAGACGTTACCACGTTAGAAGTTACCACGTTAGACGTTACCACGTTAGAAGTTACCACGTTAGACGTTACCATGTTACACGTTAGACGTTACCAGGTTACCACGTTAGACGTTACCACGTTAGACGTTACCAGGTTACACGTTACCATGTTACACGTCAGATGTTACCAGGTTACCACGTTAGACGTTACCACGACAGAGTCTCCAGGAGATCCAGAGTTATGCAAACTATAGCTCCCTTGAAGCTTGAGCGAAATCGGTGAATTAATCTTACCTAGCGTAGCCCATTGCAACTATTTTAATATCCGGATTCAGCCCTTCCAGTTCCCTTGTCTGCTGGTCCCGATTGAGGAGTTCTGTCTTACACTGTGCGAAACAAAAAAGCGTTAGTTGCCCGCCGCATTGTGTGCCGTATCGCAAAATGAAAGAGAACAAACAAACCCAACGATGGTGTTTCCAGTGATTCTGGAAATCGTCATGTAGTTTTCTCAACAGCTGCGATGCAGACAACGACCCAGACAAAGTTTGCACGATCCCACTGTCGCGCCTTATTTCGATTTTCTTGTCGCTGTGAATAATTTTAACTCCTAAAAGGGAGAAGATGAATCGTTAAAATCCATATCAGCAGTGGAAGGCTTTTCGGTGTTGCCAATTACCATCATGGAAAATTGTTTCCACATTCGGATTCGGTTCATTCCGCATCAAATTTGAGGTTGCTATTGTGGTTGCAATCCAGTGTTTTATGGTCTTCCGCTTCATACTCTCCACGAAAGCTGCCGCAATTTTAGCACCAACCCCAGCTCGGGGAGGAAGATCCGGATCGTACAGGCTGTACGGTTGTCGACGATCGTAGGGGACAGGTGGCGGGGCGTCGCCGACCAGGGTATCTCCGCTGGCTAAGTTGTAATGCACCACCTACGGTCAAAGCAAAGACAAACTCTTCACAACATGCCTTCGTACGAAAAACAAATGAAAAGTCTCGCAGTCCAACCCAAAAGAATAGATTATGTCTGACAACTGCCGGCGTCATCTGTTGCTTGACTGTGTGTCAAATTGTCAATATGATATGTCTGCTTTCTCGGGATTGCCTAGTCCCTGGATTCATGGCAATAAACTTGAGTCGTGGCCGAGACAAACAAGACTCAGAGCGGGTAACTTACCTGGGCATTTCCTGAACTCATTCTGACAACTGCCGTCACACAGGTAGTCCCACTTTTGCACTTCAGAAACTCCACGGCCACTTCACCGGACTCCAAGATACTGACGAAAAACGAACGATTTCCGTAGGTCTTCATCACACGCACCGGCTCTAGGTGTTCCGTATTCACCGGTTCGAGTCGCTGTCGCTGCGGCGTATTCAACTTCTCACTACGCACTGGAAGAGATAATCCCGAATAGCCGTTTCTCGAACCCGGCGAGAGTCCCGACTGGTCAATTGACGACAGATTTATCGACGATGTGCTGAAGCTACTCCGGGAGAAACTGCCCTCGGGAATCATTCCCAGAGGGCTGTGCTGCTGGTGAGCGGCGGCTCGCGCGCGGGATCGCGGAGAGGGAAGAGTGGAGGAGTCCGATCGGTCAGAACCGTTTCCGCTGTCAAGCGAGATGTTTTGCGACGACATCAGGGATTCCTGTTTTTGTGCCATTTCTGCCAGCCAAGGGTGCTGCAGTATCTGTTTGGTCGACGGACGGTCATCTTCTCGGGGCTTCATCAGCCACTGGACCAGATCCCGTGCGCTTCGATCTTTTATCCTGAAACCACAATCTATTGTAATGCAATGATAATTATCTGTCTTGGTAATTGTTTCGGTGATTCGAGAATATTACATACACACACACATATATATATATATATATATATATATAACTCCGTCAAATGGATTGAGAATATGCATTATACATGGAAGTCTGCCTGGATCTGTCCGTCAGCTAATGAGCCATTCACATCACTAATGTTCTTATTAGTGACTTTTAAAACAATATGGCTTAGTACTTCATCTTACATGCTATAATCTGCAGTTAGAGAGGTCTTTTCTCTCCCGATTTCCTTCAGCGTCTTTCCGTTCGACTGAAACGGCCGCGCTCCGGTCAGCATGGTGTAAAGTATAACCCCTAAGCTGTATACATCCGCACTCGTCTTAATATCCCGATCCTTCAGCCGGAACATTTCCGGCGGAGAGAAATCCGGCGTCCCGCAAAACGTCGAATTCGGTTTCACCGCGACACGCCCACCAAATTTACCGCCACTCTTCGGCGACATGCCTTCCGGCTCGGTGGCCAACCCGAAATCACACAGCTTGACGATTTTCCCGCCGTCCTTCAACAGGATGTTTCCCGGCTTCAAATCACGGTGGATGATGCCGTTATCGTGCAGATACTGCACACCACGGACAATCTCCCAGAAGATCTCCTTGACCGAGCGCGGGGCGAGAGGCATATTATCCCTGAGGTAGGCTTCGAGATCGCAGTCGAATAATTCCATCACGAGATAGATGTAATCGCTGTCGGCAAAATAACCGTAGAATGTGGCGATATTGGGGTGCTTGAGCTGCTTGTGGATGGCCAGTTCCTTGATGATACGCTGAATCACATCCTCCGGCTTGAGGTGGCCGTGTTTTCGGTTGAAGTGCTTGATGGCGACCCGCATGTCGGTTTTTATTCTTGATTTCGCTAAATAGACTTCGCCAAAAGAGCCTGTGCCGAGGAGGGGGCCGACGATGAAGTCGGTAATCTCACGACCGAATGGCGTCCCGTCGTCCCGTCGTCCGTCTTCCATCCTTACAATGAAGGCGACGCGTGCTGTTCAATCAAGCAACCGCCACGTGTAGGCAGATGAAAAGATGGACGAGAAATAGGCTACTTCAAGAAGAATCTAGAGCTATCTACAAATACAGGAACACGTATTTAATCCACTGACGCGCAATCAGGTAAGCCCAGTTGTGCTACTCACAACAAATTTTACTGCGACGATTAAGCTCAATCAGAATTCCCTGGATCATCAAGCAGAACGAACATCTCGATCATGAACAACACACCTCAATCAATCAACCAAGCAATCAACCAAGCAATCGATCAATCAATCAATCAATCAATCAATCACGTCTCAGCCAGGCTGAGCCAGGGAGGATTATTTGCTGATTGCCGTCAACCAATTGCACCAAAGGACATAACTAATTTTATTAACGAAGTTAATGAATTTGAAAATATACCTCATAAAACTGGTTATGCCAACCAATTAACCAATTAACCAATCGGCCACCGCAGCAGACGAGGAGGTGAACCACAATCAAAAGATCCGATTGCTGGAACGACGAGCATAGTGGTTTGGTGAATATCCAACCGATTCCATAGCAGAAAATAAGATTTCTCCATAATCCGGGGAATACAAGAGATAAAGCGAGTAGAAATCAAAATTTGGACGAAGTTGACGATTTTTAAAAGATGATGCCACCTCCGTTTACGAAAGGGGCAAATTCGGCTGCCACATCAACCCCGACAAAGACATATTCCACCAAGATGTTCCGGCGAATCCTTATTAAGAGGATAAAACGTTAAATAAAACCACAACAAAACTGATGAAACCTGGATTTTGAAAAGATTCCAAATCCCAAGCAACCGTTCGTGCAAGCCGCAAATTTGGCAAATAAAGACCGTGTGCAGATCTCATTTCAGGTCAGCCGTTGCATTCAGCAGCCAGCCAGTCGGCGTTGCACCGACTATACGATGAGTTAACCGTACTGTGTTCGAAGTGAATAGTCCCGCTTAGAACTTTTCTCGCGACGGTGGCGACAAATGCCGTCTAACACCTGCATGCTACAAAAGTAACTGCGACACTCGGAACTGCTACTACTGTACGCTACACATCTGCTATATAGAAGTAAAACATAAACATATTCATTGTAAAACGTAAGCCAGTTTGCCATAGCTTTAATGTACTAATTTAGTATTAAAATGCCGTTTTTGGGCCGATATGCACGGAATTATCTCGGATTACTGGTCCCTGGTTTGAAGCATCCACTACGACGAGTCCTTCAGAAACAGCTTCTCCGACCAGTCACAGATCGACAGGTGAGGCTTTCTCCTTGATTGCTTGATTTTATTGGTTTCAGCGTTTCATTTGACTTTGGCGCCGCTTGTGCGTAACTTGATTGATTGATGAGCATTTTGGTTTGTAACTGCCATGTAGGTCTGTTGGAGATGTCAGTCGTCGTCTGTTTCGCATGCCGTTCGAACGGAAGTGACAGTTGAAGATGACGATGCAACCGACGAAATCACCACAGACGCCTTCAATGAAGAAGTTCTCGACCGAATCCCGGATCAGGAGCCGATGGAGCCAATGTTCTGGGACCGCAAAGTTCCGAGGACGATGCGTACGTTTCCTTGCTGATTTCTGTCACTTTTGCCGTCCACCATTAGCATGCTATTGGGGGAGAATGGTAGGGATGTGTTCAAATCGTCTTGTCTTTATGCAGAGGAATCTAAAAGCTTGATTCAGCGACCTACCACGCAAGTGGCGAATCCCAAATTCCTGCGGGTGTCTATTCTTGGATCGCCGAACGCCGGGAAATCGACATTGGTTAATCAGATTCTCGGTTGGCGGGTGAGTTTGATGAAATGCTGTTGTGATTCAGTACTGACTAAAGCCATGACTGAATTTCCATTATTGTTTTTGTTGAACGTTCCTACATTGTGCTACTAGTGATATATTAATCGATTGATTGATCACTGCACCAAGCACCGCGTCTTGCAATTGGCTTCTTCATTAGATTGGTTGATTTGTTGCGTTGGAAGCTCTTTAATCTGTCTGTTCATTGATTCGTTCTCGCTCGGCGATTTCGTTAACCAATTTGTCGCTACTTTTTTGAAACTGGGAATATTGTAATTCGAACGACAAATCAACTATAAGCGTGCATGTACTGTATGTCTTGTTACGTTGTTGTGCAATCTCGACGAGACTGGTCACTTTGGACGGTTTCATAGACATGCCAACTTTTCCTTTGGCTGCTGACAAAACTTTTACTTAGCATTCTTGAGAGCTACTTCTTAACGTAATTTATCTTTTTTCAGGTGTGCTCCACATCAAGTAAAGTTCACACGACACGAAGAAACAGCCTGGCCATCATGACCGAAGAGAATGTGCAGATTGTTCTGGTCGACACACCCGGTGTCATCGCTAAAGAAAACGGCAACAAACACCACCTCGAGCGGTCCCTGATCACTGATCCGGAAGCGAGCGTTCCATCGGTGGACGTCCTGGCTGTGCTGGTGGATGCTTCCATGCGGTACTCGGAGAACGGTCTCGACCCACTGATCCTCTCACTGCTCTACAAAAACCCTTACAAAGACGCCATTTTATTGCTAAATAAGGTGGATTTGATCAAGAAGAAGGGCAAACTGCTGGAGTTGAGCCGGACTTTAACGAACAACAGCATTGGCTTCCAATCCTTTCCCCGTCACGAGCCGGTGGAAACGCATCTGTCGAAAGCTCAGAAAAACCAGCTATTCAATCAGCGGTATTATGCAAGGAATGACCCGAACTACAAGCCGCCGTTAACTCCGGAAGAGAAATTTTGGGCGGATATTGAAAAGTTCAATGCCTTGGAGAATTCGTCGGAACGGAAGGTCTTCCTGGAGAAAAAGAGGGGATGGTCTAAGTTCAAGGAGGTCTTTATGATATCCGCACTGGATGGAGATGGCATCAGTGAGCTGAAGGTAAGCGCAAAGATCCCAAATGTGTTGCCTGTCTGTCTGTCTGCCTGCCTGCCTGACTGCCTGCCTACCTGACTGCCTGCCTACCTGACAGCCTGCCTGCCTGACTGACTGCCTGCCTCCCTGCCTCCCTGCCTCCCTGCCTGCCTGCCTGCCTGACTGCCTGCCTGCCTGACTGACTGCCTGTCCAGCTCTTTGTAAGTTTTCTATTCATCTTTCCGTTTGATGTTAGTCTGTTTTGGAGCCACGAAAAATCCATTGGGGATTGATCAATCCTTACCGTCAGTATGCTTTGGCGCTTAAAACTTTGGTGTTTAAATTCGTTTGAAACTTTGATGTTTAACTCGTTTAAGTTTGTCATTTGCAGAGTTACTTCTTGAGATCTGCCTACAGCGCCAACTGGAAGTACAATCCGGAGTTGGTGTCCAATCAGTCACCGAAAGAAATTGTCCTGCTCGCAGTTCGCGAGAAATTGCTTGAGCATCTTCGCATGAAGTTGCCGTACCAGATCGAGCTGTTCCTCAAGGAGTGGCAGATCGATGAGAAGGGCGTCTTACGACTGTGTGTTCGCGTCAAATGTCCCCGACCGGGTGCTATGGTAAGCCTTCTTCTTGTCCTGTCAATCAGTCATCTGCGCAAATTTTCACATGGGTTCTCACTGTCTGAAGAGGCAGACATGGAAACGCTCAATAAGCTGAAGATGCTCAATAAGCAGCCGTCTCATGTTTTTGTTGTAGAAAATTGTTATGGGGGAAGGAGCCAACCGTATCAGAGCAATTGCCTACGAAGCTGGTCAAGAGATGATGAATACGTTCCGATGTGAAGTTCTTCTCAAGCTTGTCGTGTGCTCTAAGTGATTTCAGTGTGAGTACAATACCACTTCGTGCTACAGAATATCACAAATTCTGTATAACACAAATTCGCATGTCGGTGTCGGAACAATTTCCGCTTTTTTTGCGTGTGAAAATAAATATCGCTCACTGCAGAACAATTTGATTTATTTATTAACAATCATATTAATCCTGAAGTTCTGACAATAATCGGGTTATGGCATGATGAGCCTATTTCTTGCCGGACACGCCATAAGCAAAAGGAGCCATAAGAGATCCAAAGTAGGAGAGTGGATAATAGGAGTAATGGGTGATGTACTGTCCTGTTCCTCGAAACGCCTGATAATGTCCGAGTGGATATCTACGAAAGACAAAAAAAAATGTACAGTGTCAAGAGTAATCAGGCTGTGCAAATAAACATATTCCATTTCCGCATACCCCCATGGGCCATTCCATTTGGAGCCGAAGTACGGAATGTCTGGGGGTGGAAGGACGAAGGGATAGGGCGAGCCAACTAGGTATCCTGGTAGTGTTGTGGTTGGCGGAGGCCTTGATGTCGTTGCTGTTGTTCCTTGAGTAGGTCCATCTTGAGGGTGGTAATCCGCGAGATTCAGAACAGGCAGCGGATTGACAGGTCCAGCGTGAGCATCCAAGCCAGGTAGTGCACCTTGTGCATGTGCCACCTGACGCGGTCTAGCCGTAGGTACATTTGCGGCCAGATTAGCCCCACCAATCACCGCAGCTATTCCACCAATAGCTGCGTGCAATAAAAGCAACACTTTCAAGTCGGTTGCTTAACAAGAAGACACAACTGGACAAACAGGTATGTGGGCACACAGACAGTAGACAGGCAGACAGATAACCTACCAGACAGACAGACAGACAGACAGGCAGGTAGGCAGACAAGCAGACAAACAGACAGATAGACAGACAGACAGACAGGTAGACGGACAGACAGACAGACAATCAGGCAGGTAGGCAGACAAGCAGACAGACAGACGAAGGGACGAAAAGATTTACTGGCAATAAAAAATACAGAGGGTTATATCTGCTGGCGGATAGCGACATAAGAACAGGCAAAATTCTGTCCGAAAATTGGCTTATACCTGCGGGAGACAGTTGGGCAGAGATCGCTTCCAATAGATAAAACAAGCAAAAAAATATGGCCCGTGATGTGACTCGGGGTGTCGTCATCTTGGGCAGGGGATTCTATGTTCTCCCGAAGATAGTACCGATGATGGTGACCGTTGGCAAAGAGTAAAAGTTTTCACATTAAGGATTTCTCTTCGTCTCAACCTGTGAGCCAAATATCGAAACGCGGCATTCCGGCACACTCTTTCATCCGTTGTTCACTCTCTTTGCCACTGACCTCAAATATCATTGTGCTTCACTATAATCGTTTCCGCATGCTGAATTATCGAAGATTAAGAGACTCGCTTGCTGCTCCGTTGTTTACGGCGATAATCTTTGAGAACACCTCCCGGCGCTATCACACAGAATCTTCTTTTATTGGTCATTCATTTGTACTGAGCACGAGTATGAAACATAAAAAAAATGTGCATTAGACCACTGCATCTTGTAAAGATTCGCGAGCACAACCAATAGTGACTGGACCGGTCCAACTAAAGACGGATAACGCAAAGTAATCAGTTAAGAGATCATTCAACAGGGAACAAAAGACTGCTTCTCGTACAATCAACGAGAAGATTAAGTACACTGGAGGGTCCGAGATATGGGCAAAAGGGGGCGGAGCAGGGGGTGGTTTTCATACAATCGAACAATCAGCCACCTAACCTAAAAAGGCATGTTGAAAAAATCAACCGCTCCAGGTCAGGTGGTTGATTGTTCGATTGTTTGAAAATGTTGTGTTCCGCCTCTTTTGCCCATTCCCCGGACCCTCCAGTGTACTCAATCTTGTCGTTGACTGTACTCGTCTCAGCTCCAGCCGAAAGCGAACGGCTTTAAAATATTCAAGGTCTTATCGCGAAACACCGAGATCATATGTTTCTCCGTCTTGCCTCCCACCAAAACAATCTTCCCGGTGGCGAAAATCAACATGCACAGACCCAATCCGCCCTTGTGGATGGTGCTGGGACTCTTCTCCGGGAAGTGCGTCACCGCACCGAACGTGTCTTGATCCATGTAGGTGTTATGCTGGTGCTTCTCCGCAAAGCCGGCAATATCGATGTTCACACCGAGTTCCATTAACGCCGTCAAATTTTTCGCGCGAAAGTTGCGCTTGCTGATGTCCGGATTGTAGCCGCACAGTTTGAAGATCTCCAGGACGTTTCGTGCTGCAATCAGGGCCATTTTGATGGTGGTCACCCCGGTGATGACGAACTTTCCGTTCTCGAAGATGGCCGCACGGCACTCCGATTTGGGGAATGTGAGGACGGCGCTGTGGAACCAGGTCGGGTCGAAGGTGATGGTGCGCACTTTGGCGTGGAGATCCTGCAGGGAGATGGTGCACTTGGCGTCGTAGGTTGCCACCACCGAGATGAAGGCGAATTTGAAAGGGGGCTCCTTGGTGGCGGGGCGGGGCTTGCTGGTTGAGGCTGGGACGGAAGGAGGTATGGCCGCTGGAAGTGGTGGAGCGGGTGAGACAGGAATTAGAATGCCAGACCTTACGGACGCGGGTTGAGCACTCCCTAAAACGGAATTCAAAATCGCTACACACAATTCCCGAACACATACTATTGTTAGCTCGTAGCCCGATCACGATAAAATTATTCATGGGTGAAGTGACCAAACATTACGGACCTTGTCGTGCCTTTGACGGATGATTCTCCGAAATGGTCTTGGTGACAAAGGCACTGATCTTATCCAAAGCTGCCTGGCTGTTAACGCCCAGCAAATCCCGATCGATTCCTTCAAACGTCTCCTGGATGGTATCCTTCGTCAAATCGTCCTCTCCGGCCAGGTCAGTCGGCAACACCTCGACGTCGTCCTCTGAATCTTCCTCTCGGGCTTCGAATTCGGTTCCTTCCGGTTCCACCGCCGCCGCCATTTCACCCTCCACATCAACGCGCAAAAGCGCCTCTTCCAGCAACGCCAATGTCTCCTTCCGAATGTGCAAGCCTACTTTTCCCAACGGACCGAATCCGGGGATGTCGACGACGTTTTGCAACAGATCTCCGAGATCTGCGATAAAATAAATAATATATAAGCCAAAGCATAACGTTTAAAATGACAAATAATTATATTTTGAAATTAACTAACTAATTTAGATAAGAACCTTCTCATCTAAAACAATCAAAAAGCAAATAATCACTCAATCAATCAATCAATCTAACTAGTGCACTCAGACATCCGGCAATTAAATGTAATGTTACATCATCCCGGTTCAGGCAAGACAAAGAACTCAAATCATTCTTATTGATATTTTTGTTTCAAAACTGTCAGTCTCAATTCAATATTTTTCGGTAGAGATGCCCTAAAAGGAGTAAAACTTTCGACTTTGAGAGGACCATGAGAATGAACACCATCAATCAAACTGATCCGTCGTTCAATCAATCAACCAGATCCATCGTTCAATCAATCAAACTAAGCCATCGTTCAATCAATCAAACAGATCCGTCGTTCAATCAATCAACCTGAGCCATCGTTCAATCAATCAAACTGATCCATCGTTCAATCAATCGAACTGATCCATCGTTCAATCAATCAAACTAATCCATCGTTCAATCAATCTAACTGACCCATGAGGAAGTTCTCCTACCTTTTTGAGACTGCTCGCCAAGAGGTGCCTCCGAAAACAACTCGTCACTCAACTCCTGATCCTGTCGAATCTTCTGGAGGCGCGTGTTGATCAGCTGACACTGCATCTCCAGGCCGTGCTTCGTGGTCGGCATAGACTGTAGGTCGAGGATAAACTGGGAAAGCGGTTTCGGAGCTGGTTTAGGAGTTGCGGCGGATGTTCCCGCACGGACCCGACCTTTTGCTCGCTTAGTTACCCGCGTTAGTCCTGATAAAACAAATGCATTATTCTTTTATTTTGCATAATGCCTCGCGACTCGCGAACATTTTAGTGTTTTTGTGTTAGTATTAGTATTTTTACGCCTTACCTGAGGGTGATGGTGAACGCCGTTCGCTTCCTGATCCGGATCGCGTCTTCGGCATCTTTTACTGAGCACGTTGATAGACAACTGAAGAAAAATTAACCCAAAGCTGAAAACAGGAAGAGAATAAACGATTATCGTCAAGGAAAAATGCGATTTTGGGTATGCGACTGAAGACTGACACTTTTCATTGGCATAAGCGTTTACCTGTATTCAGGCAATCAATTGACTGCTGAGTGCAACAACCGGCGGTCCACAGTGCTGCATGTACTGTGTAGTACCCGGTACACAGCACTCTACTGTACTCGTACTCGTACAAGTGCACCAATAATACCTTACAGTTTTTTTCACGGGGATATTGTCCTTACGGTCCTATCTCAGTGAATCGTCAAAAGGAACTTACAATCTCCTCCCCCCCCATTTAGTTAAATAAATCGAACATGTTCATCGATGCCACATATGACGGTACATATGACTATGACGGTCGGTAACAGGCTAACAGCCCACGCCCACGCCCACGCCCACGCAACTGACCAATACAGATGTAATCGGATGGGGATCGGAACGAATTCCTGATTGTGCACAGTCGTGCCAGGCCTTGGCCCCTTCGTGGTTAATGTTCCCCAGCAGATCCCCCTGCGATGTATACCGAATGCTCGCGATCTCAAGGGACAGCTACGCCCTGCCTCCCTCGGTATGGCCCTACACTCGATTGAACGTTCAATCTCATTCACTGTTTTCCGATTGGCTCATTTCGTACAACTAACTCGTTGTGTTCCATTGATTGATTGTACAGTCGTGCTTTTCCATATATTTGTCCCTACAGTGCAAATTTGATGAGCGGCGCTGAAAAAGGCACGACCACAGGTCGGTTAAAATTTACGGTTAGGGCAGATCCCTTGAGATCGCGAGCATAAGGTCTCTCATATGTGATTTGTATACAGTATATGCAAATGATCTTGTGCCGGTAGTTCACTACTTATTGTCAATGCAGATTGTAAGCAAATATGCAATTCTCTGACGTACTGTATTTTCGCGTTAGACAGGGACAGCGTACGAGCTGTGGAACGTTTAATCGGCCACGGGGCGCCTGTGCTGTGTGTACGGTGCACACAGCTGTGCACACGTTCCACTCCAGTACAACTGTCCCTGTCTAACGCGAAAATACAGTACTCTTTTACTATTGGATAATTCGACTATTTTTCTTTTTCATCTCAAGCGATATATTATGCTGCACCTGGCACGTACTATACGGCATCCATGTCTTCGGTGTGAACTTATCCGAGTCGTCGTTGTGAAATCACCTTTCATCGCGTATTTACCGGTACGTACCGTATTCCCCCGATCTCAAGGGACAGTTAAGCCCCACCCCCTCCCCTCATCGGTTGACTGTTCAGTCGGATTCACTGTGTCGTGATTCGTTGAAATTTAAGCGGAACTTGGCAGCGATTGATTGATTGATTAAGCGGGATTTTTTGACGCACACATTAAATCAGTTGATTGATTGATTGTAGGTAAACAATAGCAAACGGTGATGAACAGATAAGATCCGGGGTGGATGAAATTAACTGGTAGGGCATAAAAGTGTCCCTTGAGATC